>CAUYSK010025642.1:0-49385 GCA_963575035.1 Avahi laniger | reverse complement strand
TGAGCAAGAGCGAGACCCCGTCTCTACCAAAAATAGAAAGAAATTAATTGGACAACTAAAAATACATATAGCAAAAATTAGCCGGGCATGGTGGCACATGCCTGTAGTCCCAGCTACTTGGGAGGCTGAGGCAGTAGGATTGCTTGAGCCCAGGAGTTTGAGGTTGCTGTGAGCTAGGCTGACGCCACGGCACTCGCTCCAGGCAAGAAAGTGAGACTCTGTCTCAAAAAAAAAAAAAAAAAGATTTAAAATAATGTAGTTGGTGGCACATAAAAAAAGAAAAGGTAACTATTGCTGTTGTTAGAACCTGAGAGGTGGGACTCCCAGAGGTTGCTTTTTATGTTAGGTATTTTACATTAGAGCATAAAAGAACTTGAGAGTTCATCTGCTTCAAGATGAGAAATTGAGACCCATAGAAAGTGTTTAGGGAAAGACTGCAGAATTAATTAGTGATGTAGCCGGGTTGAATATTCCAATTCTCCATTATCTAAGCTTCCCAGCAGGCTTCTCTAATCATCTAGGTCTCTTCTAGAGATATGAAACAAATAGTTGATTGATATAATGCAGACTAGTCAGATGTTTTAAAAAAGTTACCTTGACACATTTTAGATTTTTATAATAAAACATACAGTGTCTATATGCATCCCTGTAAATTTTGTGACTATTTTTTGCCTAATAATGATTGAGCACTAATTACGTGGCAGCCCTACACTAAGCACTTTGCATGCATTCATCTCATTTAAATCTCTTAATCCTATGAAAGTTTTTATTCTAGTTTCTGTGTTAAGTTTCTGATTCTGTCAATATCCATGTAGGACAAAAGGCAGCTGTTTTAGGGGTAGGAAAACGTGAGGCATTTGAAGAACAAAAGAGAAAAGAATAGCCAGGAAACCTTAATACTGATCTGAAGGGAAGTATTTAATATCTGGTGTTAGAAATTCCTCATGCATCTTTAATAATTTTTATTTGTCAACACTGAATCTTTAAACGCTATATACAGGAGAAATAGGATCAAGCCTCTGTTCTTTTGTTTATATTTGTGTACTAGTTGCTTTTTGTCAGTTTCCACTTCTGTAAAAAAGCCAGAGCATTTTTGCCTGACAGGATTTGTGCATGTGTGTTTACTTTGAAAATTAAAAAGCATTATAAAAATGCAAGGTGGAATTTTTAAAGCTCTGCCAAGTACACTCAGCTCAAACCAGCATGACCCTCCTTGGCTAAGTGTGTTATGACATCTGTGACTGGTGTAGGTATTTCCTATTATCAAGCACTAAGAATTTCTTAGTGCCTACTGTATGCAATCCCTGAAGGGCCATGGATCTCAGTTTCATAAGAACTACTATATTTAAAGCCTTTAAGTGTCAAGATAATTATCTTTACGTTGATTTTTTCTTTTCAGTTTTAGTTTTTTTGTAGCTCCTTCAACAAAGCTTTAAGATGGATTTTGTTACATCTCAGATAATACCATTTAATTTGAACAGCCGTGTTTGATCACTGCAACATTGTTATCTTTTTATGAGTAAATACTAGAATATCCCCTCTCTACTATTTTTTATTGTGTAGTATTCTTATAAAATCAAGTACACAAAGATTCTTTGTCATTAAGAGACTTTAATTTGCCTGAAAAGAGAATGAAATTATCAGCTTTACATTTTTTTCACATTTATTATATTTAGTGAAGCTGTATGAAAAAGAGCTTTTGGGTATACTGAATACCAAAATTTATCCTAAGTGTATAAATTTGGGAGGATTATGAAACTTAACTACATTTACTATTAATAACTTTTTTCTTTATTAATCAAGTGTTTGAAAAAAACTTCAGTAAAACAAATTTGACGGATTAAAACAAAGTTACACATCTCTTTTTGTATATAACAGAGTCAAGCACAGAAGTAATAAATGGCAGTTTAAGTTGGTAAACATACCAATGTAAAACATCAGTTCGTAGGCAGCTTTCTTAGACAGAAACTTTAAAAATGTTAATTAGAACATTTCATGAAATTAGTCATCTGGAATCCAGCTGGGTTTATTAAGGACTAAATAGATTGAATTAAAAAAACAAAAAACAAAAAAAACAGAAAACCCAAAATGGATTTTGTATTTCTAAGCCTCCACCTTGGGAGGCTATGGATATTATTCCTCTTTTGAAAATGCCTTCAGAGCCACCTTGTAAACCATAAAAGAAAATTGGACTCATTACACTGTAGTAACACCTAAAATGTTCTTGCTTAATCAGTAAATGTATTTATTCCTTAGCTTGATCACTTACCTTATTTATGTAAATCCAAATGATTTGAGCATTTCCACATAGTTAGAAATTCAGTCCTCTCTCAAATTATGACATTTTGTTTTCATTGAGGATATTTATTAATAAAATAACCCACATAGGTATTTCTACAGAAAATGATTAATTCTGTTTTGAATATGCTAGAATAAGTGCATGGCCTCCCAGGGTGACTACTTTCAAAGGGATGATGCTCAGTGGTTAAGTTCTGATTTGTGTTTTAAGTTATTAAAGAACTTTAAGGCCAGCACAGTGGCTCATACCTGTAATCCTAACACTTTGGGAGGCTTGCTTGAGTTTAGGAGTTTGAGACCAGCCTGAGCAAGAGTAGAGACCCTGTCTCTACTAAAAATAGAAAAATTAGCCAGGCGTGGAGGCTGAGGCAAGAGGATCACTTGAGCCCAGGAGTTTGAGGTTGCAGTGAGCTATAATGATGCCACTACACTCTAGCTGGGGCAACAGAGCGAGACCCTGTTTCAAAAAAAAGGAACTTTATACTAGCAGCTTATATATTCTCTTTTTTTGACATGGTACAGAAAAAAATAGAGATTACTCTCACCTCTAATCCTGATTTTTTTTCATAACTGTTTATTTTATGTTTAAGTAAGGTGGGCCTGCCTTTGGCTTTGACTTGCTTGACTTGAAGGAAATTTGGTGATAGCATATATAAAATAAATATAATGTAAATTCCTGTAACAATCTCCAAAATAGCTTAATTTCCCATTCCAGTTCTTCAGTGTCAGGGAATCAACTATCTGACAATCATTATGGCAAGAATAACTCAAGTACACTAAAATTATTTAGACCCATAAAATAGTTTTAACTGAGAGTCATTTTCCACTTTTATTCCTCATAACCTAAAAAGAAAATCTCTGCTGTTACTGACAGAACTTTAAAAAATTCAGTGAATTTTAGTTGTTACTACTGTTTTCTAAATTTAATCATGTTTATTATTTATGAAATGCAAGGATTAGAATGAATCCTGGTCTTTGAAATCAGGAAGATACATGTAGTGGTATAAAAATAGGATATACCTTTTGTAACCATTCTGTTAGTGCTAAAATTCTTTGAGAGGATTTCTTTGTGAGAACAGCTTGCTTGAGAACTTTAGGTTTCTTGTGAATTGTACTAAAAACAGTTTTCTTGAATACTTATTCTTTTTCCCCAAAAGATGACTGATAAGTTTTTAATAGCTAAAAATAAGGGGCTAAAGAGCCATCTAGCATGGCAGATGTGCTTTATTGCTAACTTGGGGGTTTTTTTCACTGTGTTTTATTAGCCTCAAATCTCCTAGTTCGTTCTGTTAGCTGGGAAGCTGGCAGATTTTTCTATTAGGTAGCAAATGCTTCTTATCACTAAACATGTATCATGGGCTGGTGTTAGAGCAGTCTCTGTGTACTAGATTTTTAATCTAAGAAGAAATATTTTTAAAGGAAAGAAAAATAGGTGAAGTGATTTCTAATTCAGTATATTAGGAATGAGTGACCCTTTAATTGATAATATCATTTAACAGAGCTGCACAGTGCTTTGGGAGTGTACCACAGATACATTGCAAAGAGAAAACAGAGTAAATACGGAAGCCAGAGGGAAAAGTTAGAAACCCATGAAAAAAGAAATGAAAATTCTAAATTTGAATTCTAGTGACTGAGTCAATTTGATTGTTGTATGTCTGTAAGTGTTTCTGTATAGAAACTGGGAAATATATAAGCAGCCTACATTGTTGTGTTCACAAGTGAAGAGCTACAAAGACATGTTCTAGGAAAGGAATTCTTGAGATGGGTGGAGTGGGAGGTTAACTAATGATCTCAAAGGTCCTTCCAATTGTACTTGCAGCAACAAACATTTATCAAGCTAGGCAGTGGGCATGCAGAGATGAAGATTAAAACCCCAGCCCCAAAGAGGAAGCACTCTGGTGATCTTTGTACCCATTTCTCCCTCCTCCCAGTTTGCTTTTTGAAATGTGCACCCGAACAATCTCAAGCTCATTCCCGGGAAGGCATCACAGAAACTTTATGGAGGAAAGTGTGTGGATGAATGGGAAATAAGAATTGATTCAGCTACTTGGAATCAGAAAAGGGATAACAAGGAGTGTGAGACAAAAGAAGGAAAAGGTGGAAAGAATGAGCTGACTAGATGAGGGCTGAGTAGTTGGGAATGAGCCAACAGGAGAGTTCAGTTACTGTTGGAGGAAAGAAATATGTGCATACCGTCATCCAAACATATGATACACGATAAGAAGAGAACACGACTTTCACTGTAACCTCAGGTTATGTGTGCTAGGCATAAGACTTTTTTTTCCTTCTGGTCGCTTAAGAATATCTCCTTATTCTCTATGAGAAATGTAGCCCTCTTTCTAGGTATTCCAGTATATGAGCCCAAATGTGAGGAATTTTTGCCCAGAATGTTCTTTCTCCAGAAAGAACAGAGTGGTTCACTCTCTCACTTTGTTTAGATCTCCACTTAAATGTCAGTTGTATAAGAGAGACCTCTGACTGCTCTACCTGAAATGGTAGCATCTTTCATTCACTGTTCCCTTCTCCCGGACATCATATATCTAATTATTTGTGTCTTGTCTGCTTACCTGCTACATAAGCTCCATGAGAACAGTGATATTATTTGCTTTGCTTACTCCCTTATCTTAGCACCCAGAAATGTGTCTAGCACATAGTAAGACCTCAGTAAATACATGTGGAATATCTGAATAAATAAAACTTGACGTATAAACCAAGAAGATGTGTAGAAATGTACTTCCATTCTTTCCAGAGAAAGGGAAATGTCAGGAGATAGTGAATAGCACTAAAAGGAATGATAGCCCCTGTTATCTTCCCCAGACAGGAAATCAGTGTTAAGACTGATAGGTGCTTAAGGTATACAAAGAGAAAGTATACATTAAAAAAAAATCTATTTTCAATTGTTAGTCTTTAAATTTACTCTAAGACTAAGAAATGGATTTCTTTTCAGTTTCCTAGAACAACTCTGGTACATTTACCACTTAACAAATTAGGGTAGCCAAAGCTTAGAAATGAGGGGTTTTGTTTGGTTGGTTTTTAAAATCTTGCTCAAGATAGTAACTTGTAGTAAATAGAACCTTTTGTAGAAGAAGCTTTCTTCTTTATGTGTTTCACTTATATAAGAATTGAGATTATTCTAGCAGATGAGTCTACATTTGTATTGACTTATCCAGAAAATCAGACAAGAAATCTGTTTGCCCATGGTTCAGATAGGTATGTGTGTAATCGCTGAATCCTTCAAGAGAGGGGAGGTGTCTTGTTTTTGCCTGGATTTCTAAATTCTCTGTCTTCTGCTTATTTATGTTTTAAGATACGACTTTATTCTATATATAGGTTTGACTCATTCTGTCTATAGTGTATAGCAGCAATTTAAAAGGTTAATAGGATAAGTTTATTTCTTCTACTAAGAGTTGTACGAAAATTCAACCTAATATGGCAAAGACAGTCACAGCAAAGAGAAAATGCAAGGTAAGCAGGTATTTGCTAAAGCAAGAAAATCAGATGAGGTCATTTAAGAATGAACAGCTCTAGTGTTCAGGAAAAAAAGAGGAGGACCAAGGACAGGGCTCTGGAAGGCATCCAAAGGGAGCAGCCACAAAAGATCCTGAATGAATAGCTGGAGAATTAAGAGATGATAATCTTAAAACGGGGTTGGGGAGAGTAGTTTGTGTTGTCATGTCAACTAGGGTAGAAGAGAGAGAACAGAATATCATAAATACGTTAATGGTTGTTATTGAGGCTGGTCCTTAAAACACATAAACATTTTCAAATATCAAAGCCAGAGAAATTAGTGAAATTCTAAATGGAACAATATAACTAGTGATTAGTTTATAATTTAAAAAGAAAGAAGCCCTAAATTTGAAATTTACATTAAACTATTAAAGTGGATAAGAAGAAACATACTTCTGAGACCACAAATACCTTCAGACTGGGTTAGGAGTAAAGTACAAAGGCTGGAAGCCAGGAGGGAATTAAGTTTCTCTTCCATGAGAAGCCAGCACAACAGGAAAAGACTAGCCACACCCTGGCTCAAACTCTTATTATTCTTATCAGTAGTCTCCTAATTGTTTTCCTAGTTTTCCCTTCTCCCTTCTTAATCCATTCTGCAGCCTACCACTAGATGAATCTTCTTAGAACACTGCCTTCGATAATGTTCCCCTAATCAAAAACCATCTCTGGTTCTGTTGCTCATAGCATAGTGATTCTCCGTCTTCTTTCTGCCACAACCCATATGCCAGATGATATAGGGTAAGTAGCCACATGAACTCTCCAGAACCCTTGGAGGATTTTATGCAGCTCTACCCTACTCTATCTTATCCAAGAAAGCCTACCTGAATGCAAGCGGGCATTATAGGGATAGTCCGTAAGTGGGCTCTTTTATTATTATTACTATTTTTTTTTTGCAAATGCTTCTTCAGAATTTACAAAAATAACATGTGCTCATTCCCTTCAGTAAATTTATACCCAAAAAAGTTAATAAACTTATCCCCATCACCTCTCCTGTCCTCTTTCTTTCCTTCCTGCCTGTCTCCCCGTATCCTCCACATTGCTCTGTAATCAGTGCAGGCATATGAGGCATAGACACATATGAGGCATTCTGGGTTGTTTGCTTTTATAAAAGAATGGGATCGTCTTTGTTTCTTTTTTTAAGAGACAGAATCTTGGTCTATCACCTAGGCTGGAGTACAGTGGCATGATCATAGCTCACTGTCACCTCAAATTCCTGGGCTCAAGAGATCCTCTTGCCTCAGCCTCTCAAGTAGCTGGACTACAGGCATAAGTGGAGATGGGGTCTTACTGTGTTGCCCAACCTGTTCTTGAACTCCTAGCCTCAAGAGATCCTCCTGCCTTGGCCTCCCACAGTGCTGGGATTACAGGCATGAGCCACTGCACCTACCCAAGAATGGGATCATCATATACCCATTTCTGTGCAGCTTATCTAATAAGCATCCCCTGAACACCCAGATCAACAGATGTGGATCCCATTCTTTTAAATAGTTGTACAGTATTCTACTCAGGTGGTTTCATATTTGCCTCTACAAACAAGGCTAGAATAAACACCCTTTTCTATACATGCTTACAAATGGCAACTACGTTTCTAACACCAAAGTAGGGCTGCTGAGTCAAGGATATGTGTATTTAAAATTTTAACAGATATTTCTAAATTACTTTTCATAAGGATTACAGTAAATCACAATCTTAACTGGCAATGTTTATACTTTTCAATAAAAATATATAAATGATCATTACTAACAGATTCCTTGACGCAAGTCCAAAACCTGATCACAGCATACCAGTGTGCCAGGTGACACAGCTGAAGACTGCTGCGTCTGGAATTCGGGTTCCTCTCTGCTTTTAACAATGTATAAAGTTCTAGACAGTTTAACACCACTTACTTTGTACATTTTCCTTACCTAGTCCAGCCCTTAGCACCCTCCTCGTCATCTGATGGTGTCCTCTGGCAACTGCTGACCACATAATTCTTTATACTTAAGTCATTAGCACATAGTAGGCACGTACCCAATAAATGTTTATTGAACTAATAGTTTTCCTTATATATTTCTAATTTTTCTCTTGAAGTAGATCCAGTCTCCTTAATGACAAGGAATGTTTTCACTATAGTACCTTGCCCTTAAGGTACTAAATTTAGGTTGGCTGTTTGAACAAAGAACCACAGGGAAGAAGAGGCAAATATCATGGCCTTGCCTTTAACGCATGTATTTTGCTCCTAGGAAAAACCGGAACTGTATGAATCCAGTAACAACAATGAGAACAGCACTTGTATTGAGCAATTACTATATGCGAGGTACAATTCAAACTGTTAATACAGAGGATACAGCAGTGAATAAGGCTGATGTTGTCTTTGCCCTTGTGAAGCTTACGGTCTAAGGATGTTACATTTAAAATATTTATAGGACACATTAAAAAAAATTCTATCAATTTTTAGGCTCTTTCCAGCAGAGGCTGTGGAATATTTATTAATTCATTCAACATTTACTTAGTGCCTACTCTTCCAGGAACTGAAGAGAAAGCCCAAAGGCACCCAGCCCTTTGCTGGGAGGTGGTGAACTACCCAGGCTGACTGCTTGTGGGCAATAGACTTGTTTCCCAAACTAGCCTCACCATTTCTGTATCCGCATATAGAAACAAAAGAATAGACACAGTGATTAATGTTAGCATATACCCCAGAGGCATTCCTTTTTAGGGAAAGGTGCCGGTCCTCATCAACGTACCTAATACACAAAGGACTAAAGAGTATGCTCCTGTCATTGTCATAGAATCTTAGGATTCCAACTGCAGCTAGTCTTATACCCAGTGCTCACTTTTCATATGAGGAAACTAAGGTCAAGTACAATTAGTGTTGTGGTTAAGAATTAGGACTCTGCAGTCAGATTCCCTGGTTTAACGGCTGTGAGACTTTGACCAAATTCATAACCTTATAAACCCTCAGTTCCCTCACTTTAAAAATGGGCACAATGAAATGCATGTGAACTGCATGGAAGTGTCTGGCACTAATAAAGCACTGATGAAATGCTAGCTATTATTTTCAATGATGTGGTTTAAGATTAGACAACTCCTAGATGCCAGAGATTCCTGCTTTAGAACTCTGTCCATTGTGCCATACCACCCTACTCGTAATTCTTCTTCATTAACCCACAATTCTCAAACTGATCTTAACTTTCAAACTAATCATAGTTGGGTAATGGAGACTTTAACCTTTGGTACCATTATC
The DNA here is from genome assembly GCA_963575035.1 of Avahi laniger. Classification (NCBI taxonomy): domain Eukaryota; kingdom Metazoa; phylum Chordata; class Mammalia; order Primates; family Indriidae; genus Avahi; species Avahi laniger. The sequence continues at coordinate 40,357 of CAUYSK010025642.1, read as the reverse complement.
AAATTTATGTTCTGGCCATAAGGTTGAAGAGGAACTGAAAAATGCATATGTGCTGGATGTTTTGTTAAAAAACAAGTGCTTTGGCCAGTCTGGCGCTGTGGCTTGAGCCTGTAATCCTAGCACTGTGGGAGGTCAACGCGGGAGGATTGCTTGAGGTCAGAAGTTCAAGACCAGCCTGAGCAAGAGCCAGCCAGACCCCCATCTCTACCAAAAAAAAAAAAAAAAAGAAGAAGAAGAAAGGGAAAAGAAATTAGCCTGACATGGTAGCATGTGCCTGTTAGTCCCAGCTACTCAGGAGGCTGAAGCATGATTGCTTGAGCCCAAGAGTTTGAGGTTGCAGTGAGCTATGATGATACCACTGCACTCTAGCTGGGGCAACAGAGTGAGACCCTATCTCAAAAAACAAAAAATGAGTGCTCCCTATCTGACCCTCTTCCCCAACTCTACCCTTCACATACCCCCACACAAGTTCCTCTATCAGAGTCACTCATCAACTACTTGAACCTCTTAGGAATTTGGGGTTAAGGTACATTAGAATAACTGTCTGAAGAAGAACAAGCTTCTCATGTCTTGACAAATTCTTGGATTTTAGAAATAAGTTCATTGCTTCTATTTTCTGATCTCTTTATGTATCTTTGGCTTCTTAAAGAGAATACTAACTGTGAAAGTCATGATACAATACTAAGGTTCTACCTCTTCAAAGGACTTTTTTTTGAAAACTAGTTTTTCTATGATTCAGTATGAATTAAATCTCACAATTAAAAGAACTTTACTTTCTTGACGTAGATTTTTAAATATATAATTGTTCATGTTCATAAATTTATTACACATACCGAAGCACCTTGCAAATTCTTAAATGGATCAGGTCACATGTTTCAGCCTTATTTTGCAAATTTAAGTCAAATAATTTAGGATTTGTTGAGCATTTCTCTTAATATCAACAAGCTTTTTCCATGTTGGGGCCCATCTTGTAGAAACAACCTTTTCTTTCATTTTCTCTGCTTACTCAAAGTGGTTTGATAGTTTGACAGTTGTATCAGTTAGTATTTGCTCTATAACCAAGCACCTCAACATTTAGTGGCTTTAGAATAACAACTATTTATTATTCCTCATGGGTCTACAGGTCAGCGGGGCAGTTCTGCTGATCTGGCCAGGCTCAGCTGATCTCAGCTGGGCTCATTCAACGCATCTGCTGTCAGCTGGCTAGTTGGCTGTAGCAATTAAGGGTGACAGGCAGGTCTCATCAGCCAGAAGGCTGTCCTGAGTTTTTTCACACAGTAGCAGCAGAGTTCCAAAAGAACCAGCAGAAGCTTAAGACCCAAGCTTGGAACAACTTTATTTTCACCTCATTCTATTGGTCAAAGCAAATCACTGGGCCAGTGTAGCTTCAGAAGGGAGGCGGGGCAGCAAAATTACCCTGTGAAGGGGTGTGACTATAGGGAGGACAGCTTTTGCAATTTGTTATGATTGTTACAGGAATCAGGTGTATTTGAAAGTTTGATCCTTCAGTTTGTGATATTCTAACCGTTCAAGAAACTTGCCTCCTACATATGGTCCAAAGGCAGAATCACTGTGATCAAAAGGATAGAATCTTGGAATTTAGAGACTGTGGCTCAAATTCCAGCTCTATTACTTATTTCTGCAATCCTGCATGAGTTACTTAATCTTCCTGATAGGTACTCAGTAAAGGTTGATTAATCTGAACCTCAGATTTTTCATGTATTATAAAAAAAGGGCTAGGTATCTGCTAAGTACTTAAATAATTGCTTTTATTCTTGCAAACCTGTCTCCCACACTCCATTCAAGGTGTACCCAGTGGCAGCTTTGAATTAAAAACAAGAGAAGTGTGTTATGGAACGGAAGAGAAATAATTTGACTAATTATGGCCTCAAAATTAAGTGACCACTCACTAGAGTATTTTCCTGTAAGAAAAGAATGGCTGAGACTCATAGGTAAGATTCAAATCCAAAGGTCTCCTTGAGGTATAGGATTCCCTGTAATTCATGAAGTGAGAGCTGTAACATTAGACACAGTCCAAATCTAGGTTTTTGTTTTTTAAGAATTCTGGCCCCTCTTAGACACAATGGGTGCCTTAACAATAGATTTGGGAATTGTCACTCCTAGAAATGAGGTATTACATAACACAGGAAAAAGAGCAGTATCATCCCACATTAACAGTTGAGAACTGAGTGCTTTTTAAAAATTAAAAGGGCCCCCTAGAAATAAAATCACATCAATTTCTTTTCCTTGTGTTAAAAACAGTTGTCATTTTGGGTGGAGACTAAACACTTAAATCCCTTCATCCTACTAGTAGGAATAGAAAAGGTGAAACACATATAGGAAAACTAGATTAATTTAATTCATACAAAGGGCCAGATATCTCAGAATCCAGATAGTCAGAAATGTTAACTGGAGTTTTTAATGCCTCTCTTAGAAGTACCAGGTACGTATTCTCAAAGATCTGGAAACTGAGACTGTACCACCTCTGGCATTACCTATTTGTGTGAATTCAAGTATGTCCATTGATTTTTCTGCACCCTAACTACATTCCATGTTTAATAATTACATATTATTTTAAGAAAAGGTAATTTTGAGTATAGTTTTTTGATTAATGATAAATAAAATATTTTAGTGTAGATGATAAAAATGTTTGGCGTAGAAGCCCTTAGTTGTTTTTTTTAAAGTTTTAAACTAGCCTTTATGGATTTTAGTCTTTGCTTTTTTGATCACTATTTCCCTGTATCATTCTTTATAAAAACCACTTTTAACCATAAATCAAGGAAAACATCAGTAAAACATCAGTTCCCTCAAATATACTTGGGATCCAAGGATATTTTCCCAAACGCTCAGTGCTAATTTCATGTCAATATGTTTTTTTTGCAAAACCCACAAAAATAGACTACTGAAAAAAGATTCTTAATTTGGGAAGGACAGTTAACTGGAAAGAAGAAAAACGTGAGAGGTAAGTAGGATTCAGTGATCAGAAATGGAGGGTCATAAAGAAAAGGCAATAACAATGTTTCTCCTATTACCTGCTGATAGGGTGCATCGATGAATGTACGCTGGGGGCCTTGTATTTGTTCAGTGCCGCATCAGGTGCTCAGGCAGAGGAAAGAGAAATGGATGGTATGTTCTTCCTGACCCCCAAGGAGCTTGCATCCAGCTGGGGAGACGTGACACAGATAGATACATGAAATAATTAAGAAAGAATTAATTGTAGCAGGTGCTAAAGAGGAGGTCAGAAAATGGCCACGAATAATGTGGGCGAGGGGGCAGTCCAGTGCATCATCAGATGGTTCTTTCTTAAGCAAATTCACATTTCCAGTGGATCAAGTCTCATCCCTGACACAGGATACACAATGGGTATGTATCCTGTGTCAGGGATGAGGTGAGGCCTTCAAGAAGTGATCGGATCATGAGGTCTCTGACTTCATGAATGGGTTAATCCATTCATGAATTAATGGATTTTCACAAGAGTGGGACTGATGGCTTTATAAGAGGAGAGACCTGATCTAGTATGCTCAGCCTGCTATGTGATGCCCTTTGCCACCTTAGGACTCTGTGGAGAGTCCCCACCTGGAAGAAGGGCCTCACCAGATGCGCCCCCTTGACCTTGGACTTCCCAGCCTCTAGAACTGTAAGAAATAAATTTCTTTTCTTTATGAATTACTCATTCTTGGGTATTCAGTTACAGCAACAGAGCAGACTAAGACATCATTCTATTTCATGTGTGTATCTCGTTATGTTTTTGATTTATATTTCCCAAATGACTAATGATGTTGAGCATCTTTTCACGTGCTTCCTGGCCATTTGTATATCTTCTTTGGAGAAATGTCTATTCACGTCCTTTGCCCATATTTTAATTAGGTTGTCTTTTCATTGCTGAGTTGTTGGTAAGTTTTTTTTCAATATATTCTAGATACTAGATTCTTACCAGATATATGATTTGCAGATAATTTCTCCCACTGAGAGTGTTACCTTTTCACCTTCTTTATAGTATCATTTGATTCATAAGTTTCTAGTTTTAATGAAGTTCAATCTATCTGATTTTTCTTTGATCACTTATGTTTTTGGCATCATATCTTTAAAAAGTTGCCTAACCTAAGGTCACACAGATTTCACCCATGTTTTCTTCTAAGAATTTTATACTTTTAGTTCTTACATTGAAAGCTTTAATCCATTTTGAATTATTTTTTGTATATGGTGTGGAGGAGTCTAACTTTATTCTTTGCATAACGATACCTACTTATCCCAGGACTATTTGTTGAAAAGACTGTTCTTTCCCCTTTGATGGTCTTGATACCTTGTTGAAATCAATTGACCATAAATGTATGGCTTTATTTTTGGACTCTCAATTCTATTCCATTGGTCTATATGTCTAATCTTATGCCAGTACCACACTGTTTTGATTACTGTGTCTTTGTACTAGTTTTAAAATTGGGAAATGTGACTCCTCTAACTTTGTTCTTTTTCAAGATTGTTTTGCCTATTCTTTATTCCCTCCAAAACCATGAGAATATTATGATCAGCTTGTCCATTTCTGAGGGGGAAAAAGGCAGTTGAAATTTTGACAGAGATTACATTGAACGTGTAGATCAGTGTGGGGAATACTGCCATCATAAGAACATTAAATCTTCCAACCCATGAACGCAAGATGTCTTTCCATTTCTGTAAATGTTTATTTCAACAATATTTTATAGTTTTCAATATACAAGTTTTGCACTTCTTGGGTTAAATGTATTCCTAAGTATTTTGTTCTTTTTGATGCTATTATAAATTTGTTTTCTTAATTTCATTTTCAGATTGTTTATTGCTACTGTATAGTAATGCAACTAATTTGTGTGTGTTGATTTTGTATCCTGCAACCTTGCTGAACTTGTTTATTAGCTCTAATAGGGTGGGGGGTTTTTTTGGTAGATTCTTTAGGATTATATATATAAAAGAGTATGTCATCTGCAAATAGAGTTAGGTTTATTTTTTCCTTTCCAATATGAATACTTTTAGCTTCTTTTTCTTGCTTTACTGCCCTAACTAGAACCTGCAGCACAATATTGAATAGGAGTAGTGAGAATGGGCATCCTTGTATTCATCCTGATCTTAGGGGAAAAGATTTCAGTTTAAATATGTTGTTAGTTGTGGGGTTTTCATAGATGCTGTTGATCAGATTGAGAAAGTTCCCTTCTGTTCCTTGTTTGTTGAGTGTTTTTTATCAGGAAAGGTGTTAGATTTTGTCAGATACTTTTTCTTCGTCTATTAAGACAATCGTGGGTTTTTGTCTTTTTTTCTATTGTTGTGGTTTATCATATTAATTGATTTTCATACATAGAACTAACACTGTGTTCCTGTGTTTAATTCCACTTGGTCATGGTTTATAATTCTTTCTATATGCTTGTAATTCTGTTTTCCAGTATTCTGTTGAGGATTTTCACATTTATATTCATAAACAATATTGGTCTGGGATAGCTGTAATATCTGTCTGGCTTTGGTATCAGAATAACACTAGCCTTATAGACTGAGTTAGGAAGTGTTTCCTTTTCTATTTTTTGGAAGAGTTTGAGAAGGATTGTTGGTAATTCTTCTTTAAACATTTATAGAATTCACTAATAAAGCCATTCAGGGTTTCCTATGTTGAGAGTTTTGTTATTACTAACTTAATATCTTTATTTATTATAGGTCTACTCAGATTCTCTATTTCTCCTTGAGTCAATTTTGGTAGTTTGTGTGTTTCTAGGAACTTGTCCATTTCATCTCGGTGATCTATTTGGTAAGCATATAATTGTTCATAGGACTCCTTTATAATCCTTTTTATTTCTGTAAGATCAGTAGTAATGTTTACTCTTTCATTTCTGATTCTAATTTGTATTCTCTTTTCTCAATCTTGCTTAAGTTTTGTCAGTTTTCAATGAAGCAACTTTGAGTTTTATTCTTCTCTATTTTTTTATTTTCTATTTCATTTATTTACAGTCTGGTCTTTACTATTTCCTTCCTTGTGCTTGCTTTTCATTTAGTTTGCTCTTCTTTTTCTAACCTCTTATGGTAGAAGATTAAGTTATTGATTTGAGTACTTAAAGCTGCTTTTTTTTTTTGAGACAGGGTCTCACTCTGTTGACCCAGCTAGAGTGCAGTGACATCATCATAGTTCACTGCAACCTCAAACTCCTGGGCTCAAGTGATCCTCCTGAGTAGCTGGGACTACAGGCATGTGCAACCATATCTGGCTAATTTTTCTGTTTTCGGTAGAGACAGGGTCTCGCTCTTGCTTAGGCTGGTCTCGAACTTTTGGCCTCAACCAATCCTCCTGCCTTGGACTCCCTAAAGTATTAGGACTACAGGTGTGAGCCATCATGTCCGGCCCTTAAAGTGTCTTTCTGAGATGTTCATTTACCACTATAAACTTTCCTCTCAAAAATTTATACACTTTCACTGCCTCCCATAAGTTTCAGTATGTTGTATTTTTATTTTCATTTGTCTCAAGATATATTCTGATTTCCTTTGTTTTTTTCTTTTTTTGCTCTAACCCATTGGTTATTTAGGAATGTGTTATTTAATTTCCACATATCTGTGAATTTTCCAAATATGCTGTTATTAATTTCTGACTTCAGTCCATCGTAGTCAGAGAACATACTTTGTATGATTTTGGTTTTTTAAAATTTATTCGACTTGTTTTATAGCCTGATGTATTGTCTGTCCTGGAGAATGTTCCATATGAACTTGAGAAAAATGTCTATTCTGCCTTTGTTGCGTGGAGTGTTTGATGTCTCTTATGTCTAGTTGGTATATAATGGTGTCCAAATTTTATTTTTCCTTGCAGATTTTCTGTCTAGTTATTGTATTAATATTAAAAGTGGGGTATTGAATTCTCCAACTAATATTGTTGAATTGTTTCTCTCTTCAATTCTGTCACTTTTTGCTTCATATATTTTGAGGCTCCATTGTTAGATGCAAGTAAGTTTATGATTCTTGTATCTTCTTGATGGATTGACGCTTTTATCATTATACAGTGCCCTCGTTATAAGGACAATTTTTGTCTTAGACAAGTCTGTCTTTTCTGATATTAGTATACTCCAGCTTTCTTTTGTGTACTGTTTGCATGGACTATCTTTTTCTTTCCATTTATTTTTGTTTTTGAATCTAAGGTGAGTCTCTGTAGGTAGCACACAATTGGATCTGCTAATTTCTGCCTTTCAATTGGAAGTTTAAACTACTGACATTTAATATAATTATGGATGAGGAAAAGTACTTCCAATGTTTTGTTTTATGTCGTATGTTTTTTGTTCTTAAATTATTCCATTACTACCTTCTTTTCCATTATATATTTTCCAATGTAACAATTTTAATTCTTGTCATTTCTTTTATGCTTTTAAATTATTTTCTTAGGAGTTGTCTTGGAGATTATATTATCATCTTAATTTGGTAACAATGTAGTTTGGATTAATAATCAACTTAATTTCAATAGTGTACAAAAACTTCACCTCTATAATCTACCCCCCTCCACTTTATGCTCACAGATTTCCTCTTTGTGCACTGTGTTCCTGTAATACAGATTTAAAAGTATTGCTTATATAGTTGTCTTTTGAATCAAAATGGGGAGGAGAGCTACAAAGAAAACATACACTTTATACTGTCTTGTATGTTTACTAATGCGACAGTATACTTTTCCTGATGTTCTTTATTTCTTCATGTGAAATAGTTATTGTCTGGCGTCCTTTCATTTCACCCTGAAGGACTCCCTTTAGCGTTTGTTGGAGGACAGGTCTGCTAGTGACAAACTCCCATAGTTTTTGTTACCCGGGAATATCAATTTCTCCATTTTTAAAGAATAGTGTTGCCGAGATAGAGAATTCTTGGTTAACATTTAATTCTTTCAGCACTTTGGCATGTCATCATGCTATCTTCTGGCCTCCATGGTTTCTGATAGGAAGTCAACTGTTAACCTTATTGAAGATAACTTGTATGTGATGTGTTGCTTCTCTCTTTGCTGCTTTCAAGAGAAAAAGCAACGGTTTTACTGAATTTATCCTGCTTAGAGTTTGTTGGGTTTTTCTGATGTTTTCATCAAATTCGGCAAGTTTTTGCCATTACTTCCTCAAATATTCTTTCTATTTCTTTATTTCCTCTCCTTCCATCACTCCGATTGTGCGTATGTTGGTACATTTGATGCTGTCCCACAAGTCTCTAAAACTGTTCAGCTTTTGGTGGTTTGGTTTTTTTCATTCTTTTTTCTTTAGTTCCTCAGACTGGGTAACCTCAATTGATCTGTCTCCAAGTTCACAGATTCTCCCTTCTGCCTATTGACATCTGGCGTTGAGACCCTCTGAAATTTTCATTTCAGTTATTATAATTTTCTCCAAAATTTCTATATGGTTCAGTTTTATGATTTCTATCTTTGTGTTGATATTCTCAGTTTAAGAGAAACTCTTTTTATACTTTCCTTTAGTTCTTTAGACATCACTGAATGTATCTAAAATAGTTGATTTTAAGTCTTAGCCCAGAAAGCAATGTCTGGGGTTTCGCTGGGCACAGTTTCTGCTGGATTTCTTTTTTTCCCTGTGCATGGGCTATGCTTTCTTATTTCTTTGTATACCTCATAATTTTTGTTGAAAACTGGACATTTTGAATATTACAATGTGATCCCTCTGGAAAATCAGATTCTCTCCCCTTCTCAGTATTTGTTGATTAGTAGTGTAGACATTCGTTTAGCTACTTTTCTCAGCTAATTCTGTAAAGTTTATATTTTTACATTGTGGACAACCTGAAGTGTCTGTTCCCTTAGGTTAGTGGTCAGCTAATGATTAACAGAGATTTCATTAAATGCCTAGAGGCAAAATATTTTCCAGTCTTTGCCCAGGGGCTCCATGTTTGTTAGGACAGGCCTTCAACTCTCACCCAAGGAGTTTACAACCCTGCTTTTTGGCCTTTACATCCATCTTCTCCAGAGCCTCAAGGTTAATATAAGGTGCGCATTTAGGGCCTTCTCAGGTCTTTTCTGAGCATGTGCACAGTCCTACTTATGTCTGTGGCCTTCCAAATTTCCATGAATTTGGTGGACCTCTTCAAAGTCCTTATAGACTTTACCAGATTTTCCTCCCAAGCTTGTAGGCTAGTCTATTGTTGGCTCCAACTGTTATCTGTCACCTAAGGCAACAGCAACTCTAAGACATTAGCATAAATGTTTTTGACAACCTTCTCCCATCCCCACCCACCCGGGAAGTATAGCACTTTAGCACTGAGCCAGTTCTGAAGTAGGCAAAATAAAGACAATCCTTTTGAGGTGGTCTTCCATGTGGCCACCAGATAGGTCAGAACAAATAATTAATTACAATTCTTTGCAAATGAGGTCCATTCTGCTGCCTCCCATATCAGGAATGTGGATTGTTATTTTTATGGCTATTGCTGAACTAGGGATCAGGGACTGGGACTGGATAAATTAAAACGCCACGAAGTTTGCTGTTCTTACCAAGAATCAGCTGTGGTGGGGGTGCTTTTTTGTTTTTAAATAAGCATTCCATGGGCTGCGGCAAGCCTTTGATTAATTTTAAGAATTCCAAAAAAGTTAAGTCTGAGAGTTTTTGTCTTTTTTTCTTTGCTTTTATGGATGAGAATTTGGAATTCCTTACTTCACCAATTTTGCTGATATCACTCTAATTGTTTTAAAAGCACTTTTTTGTAAAACCCAATGTTTTCTCTCTCAATTCTGAATAATTAAAAAATACCATCACTCCCCTTTGGGAAATGAATTCATATTGGCCAAAGTCCAATGTTAGAGCTCTTTCAAGCTGTTTTACCATTTGTCTTAACTTTAGAATCTGATGATTCCTGTACATTGTGTAACGTTCAGGTGGTCCTCAACTGTCATAAGTTCAACTTTGGAACAAATAAGTTTTTGTACAGTTGCAATTGTTTGGAAATTATATATCGACGTCCCCTTTACCACATTATTTTTCATGGGACATCTGGAAATTTCTTATATCAGCTAACAAACATTTCGAGTCACTGCACGGTGGTACTGGCTACCAAGCAACAGCTTCAATGGTAGTGCCACCTTTATCTGTATGACAGTGTTTGAGCAACTGTTTGTTTTATTACAGTGTTTTCCAGACTACTGTGAAGAACTATCAGGAGCTAGAGTGGAAGCTTAGGAAGTTGGGGGCAAGTAGAGAAATCCACCAGCTTTTATTACACGTCTTTCCACAGAAGCTTATTTTTGAAGAAAGAGTTCTAGAGTTTAAAAAATTATTAATATTTCAAATGCCACTTGTATTTTTGCTTTTTCATAAAAATTAATGGAAAATAGAAAAATTAAGGTAGTAAGTGATACTAGTGGTAAGAATGTTGAGTTTCTATATTTCATAAAATTAGGACAAAGATGGAAATACTGAGTATTCACAAAATAGTCAATCTCTGGCTTCACGTGTATATTCCTTACACTTATTCAGATGGACTCTTCTTCAATAATAAAGGGGAAAAAATCAGAGACAACGTTTGAAGTATGGAAATATATCATTAACGATTGTGTCTAAAGAACAAAGTACAAATAGGGATTCTGTATTATATTTAACTCTCTTGGAATAGAACATTCCCCCCTCCTAACATACCATGTAAGTCTTTTCACTTACCACTAATGATTTAAAGAATGCATTGTGTATAGAAATAGGGAATGCCTGTATTTATCACTCCATTATCACCCTGGCACACAGTGGCTTACACCTGTAATCCCAGCATTTTGGGAGCTCCAGGCGGATGTCTTGAGGCCAGGAGCTTGAGACCAACCTGGGTAACACAGAGACTTCATCTCTACAAAAAATTTTTTAAAAAATTAGTCCTGCGTGCTGGCACACACCTGTGGCCCTAGCTACTCAAGAGTCTGAGACAGGAAGATCAGTTGAGCCCAGGAGTTCTAGGTCACAGTAAGCACTCCAGCCTGGGTGACAGAGACCCTGTCTCTTAAAAAAAAAACAAAAAAAACTCCTTTATCTAGGAAATAATATACAGAAAGTTTCTGGCAATTAATTTATCTTTTATTTCCTTTCCTTTCATAATTCTATTAAAATTTAAAAATTTTTGTCATGTGCTATAATTCAGACAAAGGTTTTAATCTAATGAGGTTAATTCCTGTATTGCTACTACCTATTTTGTCTTCAGTGTTCAGTAGTGCTTCATACTTATAGTGAATAAACTAGCTTAATCTAACAATCAAGAAAGCTGTTGTCTAAGTTAAGAAGAACAGCTCTGAAGTGTTTTTGAACTAAATATTCAACAGACTCTAGTTACCGAAAGGAAAATGCTCAATCCAGAATTGTCCTGCAATGCAATCATTTTACCTCATTCCTGTTCCTTCTTCTGTTGAATATATTATTTGTTTTAAATTTTATTTAGTATGGTGTGCCTTATTTGTTTCTTATTTTTCACTGGATAGACTCAAGATAAAACTTGTCCCCTACAACAGTAGCTGTCATTTTCATTAGAACTACGCTGTATGCTTACATGTATCTAACGTGGAAGTCATTCTGCTTACTGTTTATCAGTTGAGATACCAGAAATCCTAGAAACATCATTAGGTGGAGCAGTGTCTTTAATGCTTCATTAAATGTTATAGGTAAGACAAAGCCTAGTGCCATTTTTGGCATCTAGGTGATTAAAAACCTACATTTCTCTATTCTTATATTGAAATTATTTCTTTTATGTGACAGTAGAAAATTTAGACTAGGCTTGCTTTAATTGTCAAAGAGAGAGAAAAGTCTGAGACTATCCTGAATATTTTGTGTTTCTGAATATTTTAACAGTGATCTTTTAAAGTTGACTCAAGTCCTCTCCAAAAAAAGATAGGCATCTTTTACAAATTAAAAGAAAAATAGCTTGGTAGTACACAAAGTTGCAGAGAAAAAACTTAAAACATATTTAAAACCCCAATTGTATATAATAAGCCACTACAAGTAGTTTTACTAAGTTTACAAGTAGTGGTAGAGATCAGAACTCATGCATTTAATATGTTTCAAACTTTTGATCAAAAATTGTGTTATGAAAATTATTTTAGATAATTATTCTTTAATCATGTATATGAAAAATGTGTCTTTCCTTCTACAACCTAGTAGCTTTTCTGTGTGCCAAACTATGACTTTTACATTTTTAATTACTCAGCAGGATAAGCTGAAACCACAAATATCACTTAAATCAAATTGTATGCATCTATACATTTGTTTTCCTACAAAGTACATGGGTCTTGAAATCTTCATTTTTTAAATCCAACAATGTAGAAGTAAAAACTTGATTTTTAAAAATCTAAATCAAAGAAAGAATTGTGTAATTTAGGCCATGTCTCTGTTAGCAGTCTTGACTAAATATGATATGGCTTTTTATCCTGTAATCAGCTCATTAAAAAATGCAAACATTTTAGGATTCATAAGTGGCAGAAGTGATTGAGTATTTTGGGATATAAGAGGAGAAAGCTTTTGTTGAGGATGGTTAAAGAAGATTCCAAAGCAATAATGGGCAAAATAAGCAAAAATCTGGAGGCTTATTATAGGCACTTAGTATATATTTGTTAAATGAATGAATTACTGAACTTGGCATATTGAGGAACACTGAGAAAACAATACTTACTGGAAAATAGTTCCTGCAAGAAACTGAAGAGTTAGGAGGCTCTTGTGTTCAGAACTGATATTTACAAAATAAAATTCTTTCCATAGATATTTAACAGTATCAGCTATTAGATGGTTATAATCGCTGAAGTGTTCAAAGGATGCGGTCATATTCATGACACATGATCAAAATGACATTAAGGCTCTTCTTCAGAATTAAATCTTTACTTCTGTGGAATACTTGCCTTTTTTTCTCCTTCTTTTAAACCCTTGTTCTCATAGCTGCCTCCTCTCCTTAATTACTTTTTTATTTTTAATTATTATGAGTATATAATAGTTGTATATATTTGTCAGGTACATGCGATGTTTTGATAAAGGCATACAATGTGTAATAATCAAATCAGGGTAACTGGAGTATTCATCACCTCAAGCATTTATCATTTCTTTATATTAGGAACATTCCAATTCCACTCTTAGTTATTTTTATTTATTTTATTTCATTTTTTCTTTTTGAGACAGAGTCTTGCTCTATCACCCAGGCTAGAGTGCAGTGGCATCATCATAGCTCACTGCAACCTCATACTCCTGGGGCTCAAGTGATTCTCCTGCCTCAGCTTCCCAAGTAACTGGGACTACAGACACACACCACCATGCCCAGCTAATTTTTTTTTTCTATTTTTTGTAGAGACAGGGTCCCACTCAGGCTGGTGTCGAACTCCTGGCCTCAAGCATTCCTCCTGCCTCCACCTCCCAGAGTGCTAGGATTACAGGCATGAGCCACCTTGCCCAGCCCCCACTTTTATGGTTATTTTAAAGTATACCATAACTTATTGTGGACCATAGTCACTTTGTCGTGCTATCAGATATTGCTCATTCTGTCTGACTGTATTTTCGCACCCATTAACCATCCCCACTTTATCCCCCCAACCCCCGCTACACTTTCTAGCCTCTGATGACTATCATTCTACTGTCTAGCTCCATGAGATCAATTTTTTAAATTTTTAGCTCCCACATATGAGTGAGAACATGTGAAATTTGTCTTTCTGTGCTTGGCTTATTTCACTTAACATAATGTTCTCCAGTTTCATCGTGTTGTTGTAAATGACAGGACTTTGTTCTTTTTTTATAGCTGAATAATATGGAATACCTGCTTTTAATGTAGAAGATGTCCCAGAGACTTTCTTCCTTTCCTATGTCCTCTTATGTCCTCTCCATTACTGAGCAAACATGGGTCTCACTGAATGATTAAGAAAACCATTTTTGGTAGGGATTTCTCTATATAGTGAGTGTTAAATAATAATGTCTATTGAAAAATGGCAGCAAAACATTTGAGAGGATGAATAAAGAAGTAGAACAAAACTGTTAAATATACAAATGTTTTATTTCTTGGGGTGGTAAATGGGAAGAGCTCCTGGCAAGAGAGGATGTGAAGAGAAATCTACCCACATTCTAACCTGCTTTATTGAACATAAATTTCCTCTTCAGTAGCACATAATAACCTAAAGGTCAAGACATCTTAACTTGGCTGTTTTCTGATGAAAGAATTATTCTTTCAGCTTGATCAGGTACTTATTCATTCAAAAAAGTACTTAAGCTGTTTGTTTATCTCAGAGTTTTCTGTTAGCTATTAACCAAAATTTCAAAACTAGTCTTAGTTCTGGAAGTCTAACATGTATAAGAGAAGGTGAGCAACAAGAAAAGATGAGGAGAGACTTTAGGAATGCATTATGAACTTCTGGTAACTGTAACACCTAAAAATAGACAAATTACAATGAAATTATGAAGGTATGTATTTTTCAGTGAAGACAACTAAAATATTAGCACAAAATTTTCTTACTGAGTGTTAGAAATGCTATTTTGGAGGTACTAGTATGCAAAACTAAAAAGAGAAAAAAATGTCTGGGGGTAACTGAAAGGTAGAGAAAACGAGCATGGCATTCCCCTAGTTATAGTTCATAGGATGGGTTTAAATTGCCTTTTCTTTTTAAATTGTTTAGTTATAGAATGAGTTTTTACTTATTAGGTAAAATATGTATCTTTTGATTTTCTTCAATTTCAGCATTTCATGCTTATGCTCAATTTTGTATAGAATAAAGTATATAGTTGTTTTGTTAAATTAACAAAGTGGTGGGCTAGGTGTGGTGGCTCATGCCTGAAATCCCAGCACTTTGGAAGGCCAAAGCAGGAGGATCGGCCAGCCTGGGCAACATAGCAAGAGCCCATCTCTACAAAAAATTAAAAAATTAGCCAGGCATGGTGGCACACACCTGTGGTCCTAGCTACTTGGGAGTATGAGGCAGGAGGGTCACTTGAGCCCAAGGAGTTCGAGGCTACAGTCAGCTATGGTCATGCCACTGCACTCCAGCCTGAGTGACAGAGAAAGACCCTGTCTCTTAAAAAAAAAAAAAAAAAAATTAACAAAGTCGTGTTTATTGTTTTTTTCCACTGGTTAAAACTGAAAGTGGAAGCTAAGGAATTTAAGATATGGAACTATTCCTATAATTATTATATTTAATTATCAACCTAAATTTGAATTTTCTTTGTGCATAATCTTATTTCAGGCTATTTACCATTGTGTTGACAAATGAACTTGCTTTCCTCTAGCAAGTACACTAGCGATACATTACAAATATATAACTTTCAACCTATTTAATGAATAGCTGATGCTGTTTTAGCCCTTTGGATTTAGAAGTGACTGAGGAGGTGAGGAAGTACCACTGTTGACTCTGCATTATTTTGAAATCCTGTTTATAAACTATAAACTTTCAAGGCCATGAATCTGGCACCTTTCCAGGTATTAACTATTTGGACAAAGACAGAACTTGATTTTATTTATTCATTTGCTAACTTAAGTCTAATTTAAATCTTACACCCTAGCGAGATCTTAGAAATAACATGTACTCTGACCTGTAACCTGTAACTAGGCCCAGTACTCCATGGGTATATTTTTTCTTGTTTGGACTCTTAAAAAGAAAATTAACATAAGTATGATGATCATTAGCATTAAGCTTTTTAAGAAAAAAGTAAATGCTTAGAAAATAGGATAATTTCATAATTAAGTTAATTTGATAATATTTGCATGTAATTTTTTTTAAGAAATGGAAATTATGAGAAACATAAAAAGAAAAAGAAGTAGCAGAAGAAATATAGGACCAAAAGAATGTGGAAATTGAAATTCCAAAATTATTGGGCATAATGGACGAGAAATGAAGCATCGGGGCAGGGGGCATAATCCAGATTAGCTCTGAGGGTCTAAATAAAGTGTTAAAATCCACAATCCCATATTGTTAATAAAGTGATTTGCTCTGCCATTTGGGCTAGGGATTTAAGTGAAATTGCTCATATGCTAGATATATATACTTCTTACCCACTTTTCTGTTAATAATCGGGATTCATGTTTTTCTGATTTCTACTTTGGATATTCTATTTCTTACTATTCTTAGTCTTTATGCTAAATATTGCTTATTTAAAGCAATTTAAATCAATTTAAGTGTAACTGATTTTAAGTTTAAATCCGTTTTAAGAGAGATATTGTGGCCTTTAAATTTATATTAAAAAAGTACTTAAAATGATTAAAGGATACTACTCATTCTACTGATAAACTATTATTCTAAGATATTCCTATTGGGGATTTATGGAAAGTGGTTTGAAATATTTTGGAGTGATATTAAAAATAAATACCTGTAAGAATTTAGTAAAGCTTATAAACCCCTCTTTCTCTGTTGATCTGTTTTGAAAAGACACTCTGACTATGCAGGCATTCCTTCTCTGGTGTGACTGGTAGACAGGGAGTAAACAACTTACTGTAAATGGGCCCCTGCCAGCTGGCTTAAGCAGTGTGAAGCTTGTGACTTGCAGTCAGTGCTAGGAAAATGCCTTTTAACTTGTTCATTTCCGCCTCTTTTAAACATAGAAAAAAGGCACAACTGTACTAATTTATTAAGTACCTTATAAGGTCTTTTAAGGCTTACCAAATCTTTTAGGAATGCCCCGGAAGTTATTAGTACTATTTCATCGGATCTGACCACCTCTAACGTGATAATGAGAAATTTTTAAAAGGTGGTTTTAATAATTAAAAGGAATTTCTCGAATTGGCTTACCCCTCACCTTGTTTGATTTACTTGGGGTCATATTTGGGAGTTTCTATGACCTACTTTCAATGTATTTAATTTATTGACCAGCACTATTTTGGGGGAAAATATCATAAGTTTTTCCCCCTTTTAATTTTTTAATTAGATAAGATAAATCAAGCAAATACCTTGGAAAAGAGGAGAAGAACTTATTTTGTCTTCAAAGACGTATTACACCCAAAGCAATTGTTTGGAGGTGGTGAACCATTTAACCACCTAAGCCAACTGAGTATCATCCCTGCAAGAAAAGTGTAGGCTGTAGAATTCTGTACAATTTTTTATTGAAAAACTAGGGGGAAGAGCTAATGGTCGTCTTGAATATTCAGTCACACTGTATCTGCAATTCAGGAAATGCAATTGCTTAAGTTTTGTATTAACATTAGAGCAGTTTTATGGAATCAAATTAGTAACTGGAAGGTTTCTAAAAGATTGTTGCAGATTTTTATTTAAAAGAATAGGAAATAAGATCATACATAAATGTTTACTTGTAAATTGTATGAAGATGGGAATTTTGTCCACATTAAAATTTATTTTAAAAACTATAAAAATTAAAATCAAAGATATTTACTTTTTAACAATAAAACCTTATATACTTAAAACTATTATTTGAAAATACAGTAATACAATAGTTTACACTGTAGCTCTTTCACCTTTAAACACTTTAAAATCTTTTCCATATCTAAAAAGAAGTCTCTAAGGTTACGATTTTACTACATGATGCCAAATGAGAATTATTAAAGCAAGTCAGTAAGTTTTCTTTGAGTGAAAAAGACATTTACTGGGTTGGCATATTTTTCTATTTATAATATTTATAATATCACTTAAATCTGTTCTTTCAGTGAATTCAAAACTAATACAATGGCTAGCTGGAAATGGAAGGACATCTGACTTTAGATAGCCCTTTTCTGCCCATGATAAAGTACGAAAATAGTTTGTTTTTTTTTTAGAGTATACAGTGTATTTTAGGGAACCTTTTACTTCCACTACCTGAATCAGTATTCTTAAGCTTTCTTGGGTCATAAACCCATTTGAGAATCTGATGAGAGTAACTGACTTTCCCCTCAAAGACAAGTACTTACAATATTTTAATCTTACAGTTTGAGGAATTTCTTAGACCTGGCTACGGCTCATTCATGAAACTCAAGTTGCTAAATCCTATGGTTCTGTTTGCATTGCAGACAGATTAGAAATCTAAAAAGTGTAGATTTAAACATCTCTATTGTTACCAATATTTAAGGAACTCAATATGAAACTCCTTTCTTATTGGAAACTAGAAAAGCAAGTTAAAACTGGGATTAGTATTTGCCAATTCATACAGTGAATTTACTTATTTTTAAATTATAGCAGTGGACTAAAAATTAGGATAGTCAATGATGTAAACAATACTAAGAAATCAGTCATTTTCTCTAAAAAGTATCCATGGCAGTTACCAGGTAAAAAACATTGATCTTGATTTGAATTAAACTAAACAATTAGCAATTACAGAGGCACCAAGCAGAAATTCTTTTGATTGTC
The DNA here is from genome assembly GCA_963575035.1 of Avahi laniger. NCBI lineage: Eukaryota > Metazoa > Chordata > Mammalia > Primates > Indriidae > Avahi > Avahi laniger. The sequence continues at coordinate 22,134 of CAUYSK010025642.1, read as the reverse complement.
TGCCTGAAGTATGTAACATGTAAATTATATTTTCTGTCACCTCTAGATGCTACAAAGACTATAATGAGTAAAAAGTGGATCCTATAGCAAATCACTAAATTAGAACCATGTGGGAAATTCCCAGGCTGTATACTAGACTGTATACTAGATTTACTAAATCAGAACTTGTGGGATTGGGTATCTGTATTTTGGTAAAGCCCTCCAACTGATTCTGACATTGCTTCCAAGAACCATTAGTAACATAATAGCTGTGGCTGTTATATAAAGAGGTATTCTCTCATATTTAGATATAGGCATACTTGATTTTATTGTGCTTCCCTTTATTGCACTTTGCATATACTGTGTTTTTTACAAATTGAATGTTTGTGGCAACTTTGCATTGAATAAGTCCGTTGGCGCCATTTTTCTGACAGCATGTACTCCCTCCATGTCTGTCACATTTTGGTATTTCTCACAATATTTCAGACTTTTTCATTATTATTATATCTGTTAGGGTAATCTATGACATGGGATCTTTGATGTTACTATTGTAATTGTTTTGAGGTACCATGAACCCATAAAAGACAGCGAACTTAATTGGTAAGTTGTGTGTTTTGTTTGCTCCAATTGGCCATTCCCCATCTCTCACCTTCTCTTGGGGCCTCCATAATCTGTGAGACACAACAGTATTGAAGTCAGGCTAATTAATAACCCTACAATGGCCTCTAAGTCTTCAGGTGAAATTAAGGGCCATACATCTCTCACTTTAAATCAAAAGCTAGAAACAGTTAAGCTTAGTGAGAAAGGCACGTTGAAAGCCGAGATAGGCTGAAAGCTAGTCTCTTGCTCCAAACAGTTAGCCAAGTTGTGAATGCAAAGGAAAAGTTCTTGAAGGAAATTAAAAGTGCTACTCCAGCGAAAATGTGAATGATAAGAAGTGAAACAGCCTTATTGCTGATATGAAGAAAGTTTTAGTGGTCTGGATAGAAGATCAAACTAGCCACAACATTCCCTTAAGCCAAAGCCTAATCCAGAGCAAAGTCCTAACTCTCGTTAATTCTGTGAAGGCTGAGAGAGGTGAGGAAGCTGCAGAAGAAAAGTTGGAAGCTAGCGGAGGTTGGTTCCTGAGGTTAAGGGAAAGAAGCCATCTCCATAAACACAGAACTGCAAGGTGAAGCTGCTAATGCTGATGTAGAAGCTGCAGCAAATCAGCCAGAAGATGTAGGTAAGATCATTGATGAAGGTAGCTACACTAAAAAACAGATTTTCAATGTAGATGCAACAGTTTTCTATTGGAAGAAGATTCCATCTAGGACTTTCATAGAGAGGAATATAGTCAATGCCTGGCTGCAAAGTTTCAAAGGACAAACTGACTTTCTTGTTAAGGGCTAAGGTGGCTGATGACTTGAAGTTGAAGCCAGGTCTCATTTACCACTCCAAAAATCCTAAGGCCCTTAAGAAATATGCTTAATCTACTCTGCCTGTGCTCTAGAAATGGAACAAAGCCTTTATGACAGCACATTTGTTTACAGCATGGTTTACTGATTATTTTAAGCCCACTATTGAGACCTACTGCGCAGGAAAAAAAGTTCCTTTCAAAATATTACTGCTTGTTGACAATGCACCTACCTGATCTCCCAAGAGCTCTGACGGAGATGCTGTGAACATTGCTGAAATAACAACAAAGGATTTAGAATATTATATAAACTTAATTGACAAAGCAGTGGCAGAGTTTGAGGATTGACTCCAATTTTGAAAGTTCAACTGGTTCAAATGCTATCAAATAGCAGCACATGCTACAGAGAGATCTTTCAGGAAAGGAAAAGTCAATGAATGCAGCAAACTTCATTGTTGTCTTATTTCAAGAAGCCACAGCTGCCATACCTTCAGCAACCACCGCCCTGATCAGTCAGCAGCCACCAACATGGAGGCAAGACCCTCCACCAGCAAAAAGACTCCAAATTGCTGAAGGCTCAAGTGATCATTAGCATTTTAGCAATAAAGTATTTTTAAATTAAGGTATATACATTTTTTTAAAGACATGATGTTATCAAATACTTAATAGATTTACAGTAATAGTGTAAACATAACTTTTACATGTACCGGTAAACCAAAGAATTCATGACTCACTGGTTGTGACACTCACTTCATTGCGGCTTTCAAGTGAACCCACAACATCTCAGAGGTATACCTGTATTAGTATTATTTGTGGCCAAAAAATCTAGCATGTATAAAAAATTCAGAAACATATAGGAGACATTGAGATTTTAGCAATATGAATGAAAAAAATTCTAATTGAAAACATCATAAATTGTAATTAGGGAAAAAGGATAGACTTCACGGCATTCCTCTGTTAATCAAGAAGATATGTCTGGGATAGTCAATTCTCGCTTTTAATTGAAATTTTAAGTTCACAATAAAATTTCAGTGTACCAGTCTTAAATGATTTTTCATAAATGTTATTTGTTTGGGATATAGGATTTATAAAGTGCACAGTAATCTGAAGATGATCGATCTTAGGATCACTTTACAACCATTCACCCTGTATTATAATGTAGGACCAAGGCAAGCAGAGTAAATTATAGAAGAGCAACACCTTTTGCTAAGCAAATTTTATCATCACTGTACTACATTAAGAGTGTTTGTGTGTTATGTGTGTGCATGATTGTGCAAAATCTTAGAAAGCTACAAAAAAGTAAAGTTAAATGAATGGGAATGTTGTGAGGGAGTAAGTTACATCTAAAATTATATAACAAAACCCTCTTGATCTGTTAGGCCATCTTTAACACAGCTCTTCTTAGATTCGTTACAGGCCTCTCTGATCTGTTTGGATTAAAACTGGTCTAAAAGCCTACAATGGCTTTTTACCTATGTTATTATTTACTAATAAGTATGTGGAATAAGTGGAAGCTAAGACCCTTACTCGTTTAGTGCAGTGTGTTCAAACTACCATCTTCCAATTAGGCATTAGACACCTTCTACAAGATTGTTGGGGGGAACCTTGAAAGTTCGTATGTCTTTTGTTCTTGTCCTTTTACTTAACTGAGAGTGTAGAACAAGTCAGCTGGTAATAGGGTGGAAATGTTTTCTATAACAGATTAATATTTATAAAATGCATTATTAAATGTTAAAATGCCAATTTTTCCTTCTGTAAGCCATGTGTTTCATGCCACAACACAACTGGGAGCGTGTGTGTGTTTTAGGACAATTCTGCTCTGTCAGATACTGTTTGTTTATTTTGGTAGAAGAAAGAATGAGCCCTGCACCCATCCTTTTTTTTTTTATTTTTCAACAAAAGAGGAAAATTATTCTCATCTGCATACCCATTTTCTCTGCATACTCATCTTTTCATTTTTTTCCTTTCCCCGAGTGCTCATCCTCTCTTCTGCTGTTTCAGTTACCATCTGTCCATATGTAATGAACACTGGTAATCTACTATAGCTCAGTTCAGATCTGTTCTCTTTATCTCCTGACCCATATTTCCAACTACCTATGGGGTATCTTCTCTTGGATAAGTTACAGCCTTCTCAAACACAACATGTCCAAAAGAATTCATCAACTTATTCTAAGGCCTTCTTCCTCTTGCTCCTATATTTCCTGTCTCAGCGGATGTATGGTACCATGTCAATCCTATTCCCTAAAGTAGAAATTGTAGCATCTGTCTCATTGTATTTCAGCTACCTTTTTACCTGTCTCTATCTCCCACTAGTCTTAATGTTTTGGGAGAGTAGACAACCATACTTGTCTTTTTCACTGTAGTATACCCAGTACCCAGTACATGACAGGCTCTCAAAAAATATCTGCTACGTGTATGAATAAATGAAAAGGTGAGCAAGAAGAGGGAATAAGTTACAAAACTGTCAAAGTTGTGGGAAAGGGGCAGGTTAGGAGATAGTCGAGTTGAGTTTTAGGAAATACTATATTTTAGACCACTATAACTGAAGCGAAAAACTGAGGCTTGGATGTGGGTACAATCCACTGACTGAGAACAGTGGATACTGATGGGTGGCAGGATGAACAGAGAGATAACCAGGTTCCAAAGTAGACCCTATAAGAAAGGGTAAAGTTCCTGAAAAGATAGATGATATATATACCATGGAGTACTACTCAGCCACAAAAAGGAATGAAATAATGTCTTTTGCCATAACTTGGATGGAAGTGGAGACCATTATCCTAAGTGAAGTCTCTCAGGAATGGAAAAATAAACACCACATGTACTCACTAATAATTGGGAGCTAAATGATGGGCACACACAAGCACCAAGAGTAAATAAAGGATGTTGGAAACCAAAAAGGGGGGTGATAGGAGAGAATGTAGGGAAAAAACTTATCTGTAAGGTACAATGAACACTATTCCGGTGATGGGCACACTAAAAGCCCCAACTTAAGCCTTATACAAGGTATGCATGTAGCAATGACATTTATGCCCCCTTAATATTTTAGGGGAAAAAAGACACCTTATTTTATATACATCATTGTTGTATTTACATTGAACTCTTGGCCAACAGCACTATAAATTATACCTAATCAAAGCTTATGTGGTGTATGTCCTTTCTTCCTAAAGTACATCATAGCCGCCTTGGATTAAGAGCACTGGATAACGTTTTGTCACTATACATGGAAGTCCTTTTAAACAGGAAAATCACCAGCCAGGTTCCACAGTTTGTGGCTGTAGTCCCAGCTTCTTAGGAGGCTGAGGTGAGAGGTTTGCCTGAGACCAGCCTGGACAACATAGTGAGCCCTCATCTCTGAAAAACAAAAAACAAATGAAAGCCAGGAAAATCACCAACAGAAAGGACAAAACTGCAGAAAATGTGGACTAAATTTACTGTAAAAGGACACTTACTTATAGTTTGAAAGCCTAAAGAAGGCAGAGGGTTGCTTTGTTTGACCTCAGTTGAGAACATGCATATCAAGTCAGTTTTTCACCACTCTGTGCTTACCCATGAATGGCTAGGAAAGCACTGCAAGTATTGATTTGGGGGTTACAAATAAATTTTAGCAAATAGGTAAACTTGCAAATGTGGAATCCACCAATAATTAGAATCATTTGTACTAGTTTATTTAATTATTAAATCAGTTTTTAAAAGTAGTATTACAGCACCTTCTAACCTGCCCTGATTTTTAGTCATTCACTGAGTGTTATAATTTCAGTGAACATTTACAGTAGTTTTACCGGAAGGGACATACGCTACCAGAAAGGTGAGTTGATGCTGTGAGGCAGAATTAGTAGATGATGATCCACCAGCATAGCTATGGGCTGGAATGATTAAGAAGCCTTCTTGGAGGCCCAGAGATTTGAAAAGAATACTGAAGAACTGTAGGCAGGGTAACTCTATCATGCTACCTGTATTTTGAGAGTATTGTCCTCAGACCTAAAAGACCCTAATGGACAGGAATTCAGACAGCCTCCTTGGGGGGACAGAGAATGAAAGCTGCCTCTGGAGTGTGTACTTAAGGAATGAGAGCTCATTTTGGAAAGGCAAATTGGACAGAGGATATGGAAAGCTGTATTTGCTAACTGAAGAAATTTGGACTTTATCGTCTACAAAACAAAACTATTGGTTTTTGAGGGGTTCCGTAAAAGTTGTATTTTAGCAGCATATATTTAATAGTGCTGTTATCTGCGTAAAAGTATCAATGTCATTTCACACAAATGATGTTTATTCCTTGGTGTTTAGTTTGGTCTAAATTTCTACAATGAGAATGTGATGACACATTCCTGATTAGAGGGAGGGAGTGGCTTTTTTAGGCTGAAATTCATGGGTAGCAAACGTTAACACCTAATTTAGCTCTTGGCAATCTCCAGTTCTATGTATAGTAAAATGGAGTTCCCAAAAAATTACTGTCTGTCCCCTTGAATAGATATTAGAAATAGCATGTAATTTAAGTGAGATTTATAAGTGATGAGGAAGGCTTTTAATTCTTTACCAATGTGATACCCTGTAAAAATAATTAACGTAAGAGTTGGGACCTAGAAGTAGTGGCACTGGCTTAAAGTATAAGTTTCAAGTGCAAGGTTTTTTTCTCTTTATTCATTTGTTTTTTAATAGAAGGGGGATATGAAAGTACTATTTCCAGTTTCAGTTCTTTACAAATCTTATAATGTAACTGCAATTTATAAAATGACTGCAGATTATATAAAAATGTTACAGATAATATTCCATTTTGTAACAGATGAGAAGATTTTGAACGTTAGTCTCTACTTTTTACTTTGGTAAGATAATTCCAATAAACTGCAGTAAGATAATTGAAAAAGATTTTTGTATTATTTTTGAGCATGTGAACATTTGATATTTTCTGGATCAAATATATATTTTATTTATTCTTGTATTCAGGAAAAGAGAGAGAGGCAAGGAGGAAACTGCTCATTAAGAAGAGCTTACCCTCTCTGAAAAAGGATTTCCTTTGCAATGCTATTAAAGCCTATATTGTAAATCATAAAGCACTGAGTACAAGATAACCCTCTTGTCATTGCTTTGGTAGCACGTTTCATTAGCCTTCTCACATTCACTGGGTTTCTGCCAAGCAATCTTGAATTATAAAAGAATCTTACTTGATTTTCTGATTCTCCTGATTGTTTTCTGCTCATGAAGAAAACATATTACTCCTAATGCTAAATTGAATAAATGCTTGCAATATTTTTAGTTTTTAAAACAGCTAACATGGAATAAGAAATGTAAAGTATAGTTGTACGTTTGTAAAGTTTCTAGTTGTTTCGGTTTTGCTGCTATTCTTTGTTGACATGTTTTAAGAATGTTTCATTTTAGCCACAACTGAGATCCGAAAATTGTTTTCTGGGCTGTCGTTTTCTTATAATTCAGAAATCATCCAAATTTGGGGATTTTAATTTGCTAATTTATAACTTTTACAGCAACACAAAAATTCAGTTTCCTATATATTTTTGAAGCCCTCTACACCTTTGTAAAATTGAAGTATTAATGATAGACGAAAAACCATAAATTTGGTTAACATTAAAATGATGCTGACTTTATTAAATAGCTGGATAGAAACCTATATTCCTCTTCTGTCTCATTTCATCTTTTCTTCTGGAGACCACAGCATGTGGAGTAAAAGTTTGAGGTCTGTAGCACCTAGGCTAGAACAGATCAGGAGGTGGTGCCATGTTTTAAATGGCAGATGCCATGGAATTCTAAGCCTGTTCTGAAAGAGGGAAAAAAAGAAACAGTGGAACAATGACCCCTACAGAGCCCCTTAGTTGACCAGAGCAGCTGTCTCACTTAACCAAGTGGTATCAGTTCAATTGCTTGCTGATTATCACTAACTTTTCAGTTTCTTAGTTTAATAACCAAGATTTAGGATTCTGACAGCATACAGTATAGTATTAATCTGTTCCTTATTAAAAACATAACATTGTATATTTAGCATACTGGTTAAGAGTTTGGAATCTGGAGTAGTCCCCTTCATTTGGGATCCAGATATAGTAAGTCTTCACTTACATCGTGCATAGATTCTTGAAAACTGTGACTTTTAAGTGTAATAACATCTAACAAAACCAGTTTTACCATAGCCTAATTGATACAAACAAGAGTTAAGTTCCTATGGCATATTTCTGGTCACAAAAACATCAATAAACTTCTAAATAAAGACCCAAAACACCTGTAATATTAAACATGAGCTATATATACATTTGAGAATTAAATATGAGCCATATATACATTTAAGAAAGATTAATAAAAACAAGATAATTATTTACCCAATTAAAATTGTAAGGAGTGCCTCCTACCACCATGCAATTAAAAAACAGTAACAAATAGGTGGGCTCACTGAACACTTTCATAGCACATCATTTATTATTATGCAATTTGTATGATTATAATGGACTTCATGAATAATGAGGGATTATTCCCTCATCTCTGAACGGGAATAATAATACTCTGTCCACCTTCCAAGAACACTATGAAGATAAAAAAGCTAACTATTATAGAGGTACACAGAGTAAGTATGCCTTAATGCTTAAGAGGGAAGAAGCATATGGCACACCCTTATGGTCAAGGGCATGGACTCTGTAGCTGGGATGTCTGAAAGAGAAATATGACTCCATAATTGCTAGTTATATGAAATTGGGCAGGTAATTTAATTTCTCTGACTTTACATTTTTCTTTGTCTATATGATGGGGATAGTAATAATACCCACCTCCCACACAGTATTTAGTTACTGTCACTGGTTCTTATTAAGATAGTATTGTTGTTAATCACCCCTGGTGGTTTGCCATCATGTTTCTGAGTTAGAGAATCATAAATGTTAGAACTAAAAGGATTTCCTGAGAAAACTATCAGGTCAATCATCCTGCCCCCTGCAAGATAGTGGCTGTATCCATGAGTCACAGAAGAGGGAGCTGAAGTCCAGGGAAGCTAAATAAGTTGCTGGGTCACCCAATGAGTTGGTGGTAGAAAGCTATCTGGAATCCTGCTAGTTGCCTATTTCTTGGTGGCAGGTCTGCTTTGCACTAAATACAGTGCCATTCTAAATATGAAAGTGTAGTTTGACCGTTGTGCTATTTTCTATCTTGTCGCCATTCTTTCTCTAGATGCCATCTTATATTTATTTGCACTTTATAAAATTTAACCTATGACTTCCAGATCATTTGTAACCTTAGCTGGACAGAGTTTTCTAGTGTTCTTTAATATTTTTGTTGGTCCCCTTCTGTTGTCTTTGAGTTCCTACCAAAGAGCTGTACTCTGTGTACTAGGAGACATCTGTACATGCTGTCTTCTCTTCCTTGATCTCCCACTCTACTCACCTTTCCAGCTCTTAGCACTGATGCCATCTCCTCCAGAAGACTTCCCTGACACCTCTCTCTATCTAAAGGTCCTTCTGTATTGTCTCATGGCCACATGAATCAGAGTGTATTATTATAACTGGCCACTTTGTTATATGTCTCCTACAATGGGCTATAGAAGCTTCGTGAAAACACAGTGTGTCTTACTCATTACAATTGTAACTCTAAGCACATTTCCTAACTCCTGGTTAAGAATGCAATGATTTTTCCTTGCATCCTTGCTCAGGACTTTCTGATTCCATCTTAAAACATTTTAGGGCATCTCCTTCTCTTGGTTTTTGGTAACATTTCTTCTATGACCATGAAACTGTTTCATGACTTTTCCACCTTCTGTCAAGAGTTGATGTGCATATCCACAGTAAATTAAATTATGTCATCAAAATGGAGAGCAACAACAGAATGCAGTAAGGAAACTCTTCATCTAGATTCTAGTTCTCACAGAGCTACCACCTTGATGACCTTGGATATCTGACCCTCTGAGCCTCAATTTCCTTATCCTTAAAGTGGGGATATTAATAGAACTTATTCTCAGAGATGTTGCCAAGATTAAAATAATCAAGATAATTCCTGTAGATCATTTGGCACAGTACCCGACACATTGAGAGTTTGTATCAATCCACTGTAGTATGATCATAAAAAATTAACAGATTAAATGAGGTAACAAAAAGGAAAGGAATTGTTATTCTTGAGACATATTTCTAAAAAAATATTTTTTGTTTGAAACACCTGCATGGCACCTTTTTGTTATTCATACTGTTTTGACTGTTGAAGGTCTGAGAAACCAATTTGTCATTTTGAACATGACGTCAGTGGGACAGCCTATGACTCAGCAGTTGCATCATCCTGGACAAGTACCAGATGGATGTGAGCCAGGACATGATCTGATGAAAGATGTTCATTTCTCCCTTCTTCCCTCTCTTTTTTCTGTGCTATAAATTACTGATGTCAAGTCCATAGCACTAACATTTCAGTTCAATTCATAATAAAAATTGTGCACGTTTGCATAAATTATCTATTGTAAATTAAGTAATTCTATATTCAGCCAGTTTATTTGAAGTAGGTCTTTTCTTTCCCAAGGATTCTACTTTAATAACTAAAGAAGAATACTTCTGTAAGAAAATTTAAGAACAGGTTTATATTAAATATTTAATGTCATTTCACTTTCAACTTTCTGGTTGTAAAAAATATATAGATTAATACTAAAGGATATGATACTCGTGCTCTGTTAGAAGAGTTTTGGTAATTAGAAGGACTGTCGTCTTATGTTTGGAAGGGATTCTACTTGGGGAAGTTGTGAGCCATGTATCCAGATGTCCCGAAAAGACCAATGATAAATGTATTTCTTTCTATTTTTTCTTTTTTTTTTTGGCATTCTGGTTACTGAGTGACTGATTTTTGTTTTCTGCTCTTCTTCTCAAAATCACCATTGTTCTAATAACTGCCTAAATAGAGCATCTCCTTTTATAATACTATAAGCCATTAGACCGTTTACCATCAATTTTTTTCTTTTTTTTCCAGGAATAGTGTGTTCAGAGATTTACCATTAATTTTCTAAAGTACTCAAATGAGAACCCCATAAATTAAAGAACACCTTTGATTTTGAGTTAACAGATCTAAACAAGCCTTTGCAAAATGAAGTTTCATTTAAATTGGTTTGCTTTCCTTTAACATTTCATTATCCTATTCTATTGCTCATTCTGTGTATGTGGCTGTGACTTATTTAATACATTTCAGGCTTTTTACTAAGTCAAGTAATATATTAGTTGGGCCATTTTGAAACTACAGCAGCTTCTCAGACATCTGAAAGAGTTTTATGTATGCCCACAGATTGAAAAACTGATTCAGTTTTATTGGCTGAACTGCCTTTATTATTTATATTTAATTCCTGCTACTCAAAAGTATTTAATAAGTGAATCAATGTATTTTTTAAAATTAATATCTTTCAAGAGATAATTAGCCCTCCCCCAGAAGGTAGGGCCAAAGTTAAGGCTCTTCTGGGTCCTTTGTATTTCCATGTAAATTTTATAATCCAGCTTGTTGATTTTTGTGCACACACACACACACACACACAGTCTGCTGGGATTATAATTGATATTGCATTGAATTTATACATCAATTTGAGGCTAAGAGACACAACTATACTGAGTCTTCCAATGCAGGAACATTATATATCCCTCCATTTAGTCAGACCTTCTTTAGTTCCTTTCAGCAGTACTTTCTAGTTTTCCCTGTAAAGCTCTTATACATCTTTTGTCCCCAATTTATTGTGTATGTGTGTTTTAATCCAATTACAAATGGCATTAATTGTAAATTTCATTTTCCAATAGAGAAATAGAGCTGAAATTTTTTTTTTTTTTTTTTTTGTATATTGTGCCCTGTGATCATGCTAAATTCACTGATTAATTCTAATTTCTTTTTAGCCATTATTTCTTCAGATATCTTTGGTCTCTATTTTCATGTCTTCTCCTTCTGGAACTCCATTTTTTTTCAGTCTTTTTTCTCTGTTCTTTACATTGTATGAACGCCATTGATATTGGGTATGTAACAGCTCACTTAAACATCCTGTTCTTTGTAAGATACTTCTACCCTCAACTGTGTCTGGAATCCTTTAGTCCGGAGCCCCCCTCTATTTTGACCTTTATAGAGAAAGGGCTCCAATCTTCTGCTAAAAGGGAGAGGATGGATAGGGTGAAAGGAAGGTAACTTCTAGTTTCAAAACAGAGATCAAAACAAACAACTGAGGAATCATCTTGGAGGAAATAAATATGCAGAGAGAAGGAAACTCCCCCCAAACGTAGCATTTATATCCTGAGAGATAAGAAAAATGCATTCACCAAATAGAAATAAGGGATTTAAAAAAAAAAAAAAAGGAACATTCAGAGAATAAAACTGAACTCTTGGAAATTAAGAAGATGATAGCAAAAATAAAAAGCTCAATAAGGAGAAGTAAGAGTAAGAAAATATCCCAGAAATAAAAGCAAAAGGACAGAGATGGAAAATAGAGGATGAGACAATCAGAGGACTAGTCTTGGAGTTTCAGAAAGAGATAATGTAGACAGCAAAAGAAAGGAAATCAGCAAAGACTGTAGTAGGGAATGTAATGTAGGGATTAAGTTATGTGCTTCTTTTCCTATGTATTTTATTTTGAATTTAAAAAAAGTTTTCACTATGCAACCATACATACATGAGAATGAATAAAACACATGTACAACCACGTGTTGCTTAACAATGGATATACATTCTGAGAAATGAGTTGTTAGGCAATGTCGTCATTGTACAAACATCACAGAGTGTCTTATACAAGCCTAGATAGTATAGCCTACTACCTAACTAGGTTATATGGTATAGCTACTGCTTCTAGGCTACAAACCTGTACAGCATGTCACAGTACTGAATACTGTAAGCAACTGTAACACAATGGTAAGTATTTATATATCTAAACATAGAAAAGTTACAGTAAAAATGCCATATGAAAGATAAAAACTGGTGTGTCTGTATAGGACACTTACAATGAATGGAGCTTCTAGGACTGGAAGTTGCTCTGAGTGAATCAGTGAGTGAGTAGTGAGTGAATGCGAAGGCCTAGGACATTACTATACATTACTGTAGATTTTATAAACACCATACGCTTAGACTACATTAAATTTATTTTTAAAAATTTTTCTTCAATAACTTTTTGACTATTTTGTAGTAACAGCTTAAAACATAAACACATTGTACAGCTATACAAAAACATTTTTCTATCCTTATTTCATAAGCTTTTTTCGATTTTTAAGATTTTTTTATTTTTTAAATGTTTTTGCTAAAAACTGAGACACAAATACACACATTAGCCTAGGCCTACACAAGGTCAGGATCATCAATATCATGTCTTCTACCTCAACATCTGGTCCTACCAGAAGATCATCAGGGGCAGTAACATCCACAAACTGTCAACTCATGTGATAACAATGCCTTCTTCTGGAACACATCCAGAAGGACTTGCTTGAAGAGGATGTTTTACAGTTAACTTTTTAAAAAAGTAAGTTCAAGGAGTATACTCTAAGATTAAAAAGTATAACATGGTAAATACATAAACCAGAAACATAGTCATTTATTATCATTATCAACTATTATGTACTGTACATAACTGTATGTACTATACTTTTTAAGTTATTGGCAACTCGCTAAGTTTGTTAACACCAACAGCACCACAAACACATGAATATTGTGTTGCAATACAACATTACAACAACTACAGTGTCACTAGGTGATAGGAATATTTCAGCTCCGTTAAAATTTTATGAGACCATAGTCATAAATGCCATCTATCATTGTCTGAAATGTTGTTACATGGCATGTGACTGTATATGCAATTAAATGATTATGAAGCTAGCACTGTATAACTACCAACCAGGACAAGAAATAGAATATTGCCAGCACCTTGGAGGCCTCCAGTATGATCTCACAAGATTAATCCCATTTTGCTCCTTCTCCCCAGAGGTAACCACTATCCTAACAAATATGGTAATTCTTTTCTTACTATATATACACACACACACACACACATCCCTAAACAATATAGCTTAGTTTGTATGTTTTTGAATTTCATGTGAATAGATTATATGAATTTCTATGAATAGAATATGTATTATTTTGCATCTTCTTTCACTCAACATTGTAGTTTATCCATACTGTAATATATAACTAATTTGTTCATTGCTGTACAGAATTATATCCTCAGAGATAGCAAGATATATACATGGTTATATATCCACTCTACTATTATGAACATTTGAGTAGTTTACAGTTTTGCTTTACTACAAAAAATGCTGTTGCCAACATTCATATACACTTTTCTGTATATGCACATTAATTTCTTTACAAGTATTAATTTCTTTATGAGTCCACGTCTAGCGGTGGAATTGCTGGATCTTAGAATATTCTTGTCTTCGACTTTATTGGATAATACCAAACCGTCTTCCAAAGTGATTGTGCCCTTTAAACTTAGACATTCTTTATGCTCAAATGTTTTATTTTTGCCAATCTGGTGCGCGTGTAATGGTATTTCATTGTGGTTTTAATTTGCATTTTCTTGATTACTAATGAAGCTGAATAACTTTATTCATATGTTTATTGGCCATCTGGAGTTCCTATTCTGTAAAGTATCTATATAAGTTTTCTTTTGTCCATTTTTCTAGTGGATTTTCTGTCCTTTTAGTTGAAACTCAAATTTACCCAAATTTGTAAGTTTTCTTAGAGCACAGGTAGCTGGGGTGCTTTCCCTTAGCTGTAGCCTATTCTTTATCATTCTGTCAGCATGCTGGTTCTTTCAAGGGGATTTTTTAAAAAATACGTTTTATCTAACGTTTTAGTTTTTGGCAGGCAGGTTGGCACCCTTAACTTGACCTGCTGTTTCTATAAGAAGAAACCTATAAATGTTCTTAAACAGTCTTTGAACCAGTCTTCCTGATTTTGACCCCCTACCTTTACCCCAAATTTTTGAGCCTTTTGGAAGCTTTGTCATATTAATTGGGTTGCTTCTTAGCTTTCCCTGCCATTAACTTAACAGATCCCAGGAAACCAACAATCCCTCTCGTCCGTCTATTTTCTACCTTGTAAACTGTTGCTGGTATATCTCGTCTCTTGTTGCCTTTCTTCTTAGAGGTTTATGACTTTAAAAACAAATGCCATTACTCTCATTTTACTGGGTTCTGGAGGAACCCAAAATAAAAGCATGTGTTAAATATAGCATTTTTAACCAGAACTACATTTGGCTGGTCACTTTATTTTCAAGTTCACATATACTTAAAACAGTGACATGGTTTTAAAAAGTATCATGTGAGCAACATTAAGAGCTCTGAACATCACAGCTTATACCATAGGACTTGAAATATTTTAAATTTTGATTTTAAATTAGGGCTTTATAGATATGTCCTCAGTGGACTAAGTATTTAAGTACTTAATATTTAAAACAAACCTATAAATCAAGAGAAGACAAACACCCAATAGAGAAGTAGGCAATGTTCATCAACTAACAGTTCACCAGATTTGTTTTCTTTTAGAAGTGAATGTGGGGAAATGCATGTGCCCAGCTTTGCGTACTTTCTGGAGCACAGGAGGGGAAGGAAGCAGCTTAACAATACATGTGGAAAACCCTGAAACTGTCCATTGGCCTTTCTAGGAATTTAACTTAAGGAAATAATCAGATGTTTGCAAAGGCGTATGAGTGGTATTTATAACAGTGAAAAAACAAAGAGTGACCAATAATGGGGGAATAGTAAGTTACAGTTAAATACTTTGCAACCATTAAAGAATCATGTAGTAAAATATCTACTGACAGAGGAATTTTTCTCAAAATGTTACGTAAAAATAAATGACCAGTGCCTGACATATAAAAAGCAGGGTATAAAACAGTCACCTATAATGTTATCCCCAAAATAAATACATGCAGGGTTTTTTTTTTTTATATGAAGGCTATGTATGAAAGTGCTGGTTTTCTCTAACAAAAGAATGGTGGCTTTATTTTCTAATTTAAACTAAATATATATAACTTTTATAATTTAAAGAGTATCTTCTAATTTAGCTTCATTTGACAATTTATTATATCTAGTATATTTCTAAGTGAATTTAAGGCAATAGTCTTAGAGTAGATTATGGATTAGATATAAAGAAATGAACTAGGAAAAAATAGTTTGGGCTTATGGATACAGTAAGGAGTTTTCCTCAGTGTAGGGATCACAGCTCCATTGAGTTTATTCAGTTTTCTTTTCCCACATAAGTGAAAAATGGGGCAAGCCTACAACTGGAATTGCCTTGGCATGTACCACTCTACTGTATATGACATTAAGTGTTGATGCTAGCAGGGAGAGAAGCAAGTTGCCTCCTATTCAAAATGGGACCCTCTGGCCCAAAAACAGAGTCAGCCAGTCCTTTCAACTACCTCCTGCAGCGGCAAGAAGGTGTGAACCCTTCATGTTATCTATTGTGTGAGTTTCCCTAAGTCACTGTTTCTCATTCTTTTCAGGTTTGAGGTTTATGCTGCATTTCAGAAATCACAATAACCTTTCCTTTATATCATTTTATTCTCTTTAGGCTCTGTGAGAAAAATTAATATTTCAGAGATGGCTTCTCAGAGACTATTTGTATACCCTTTTGCCCCCATTTTCGAGGGCAGGGACAGAGGCAAATTTCCTCCCCAGTCTGACTAGGGAAACTTTTGCTAACCACGTCCAATGTAATTTTAAAAGATTTTCCTCTTTCTGTTGGTCTCTGTGCTCTTAATTCTTATAGTTCAGATGTGGTTCTTATAGAAAGTGATGGATAAGTTTTAAAAAAAGAAAAGAAAAAGAACACTCAGAGTGTCCAAACTGTCTTAAAATAATCCTGGTACAGCTAAGCTCATACACTGACTAACAGATAATAGTTTATGTTGTGATGTATTGTTTTAATGTTCTGAACACTTGTCAGCTTTCAGTAAAAAGGATAATGTGGGAGAATCATTTATCAACAGTGAAACAGTGTCGATTGCCAGCTATTTATGCTACAAATTAATGACGTATCCTTAAAATATCAATTTTGTGATTCATGTTTTGCAGGTGGTAGATGTTTCGTGTTCTGTTTTAAACTATGGATGAAAATTTTGTCACAGTCATTGCTTTATCTGTTCCTTTTTTCCCCACCCCGCCATAAAACCTCCTGCAATTCTTTGTTGTATTTGTTTAACTATCTTTAATTATGAAGTTTTTTAAAGTGATTTTATTGAAAGTAACAAGTTTAAAAATAACTTTGGTAATATTTAAATTTTAAAATGAGAGCCAAGAGCAGTGCCTCACACCTGAAATCCCAGCTACTCGGGAGGCTGAGGCAGCCCAGGAGTTCAAGGTTACAGTGAGCTATGATTGCACCACAGCACTCCAGCGTGGGTGACAGAGTGGGACCTGTCTCTAAGAATGAATGAATATTAAACAGAGGATTTCATTTTCAAAGATTCCTTTTCTCTTAGACTCTGCAGGTGTTGTTAGTTAGGAGTATCCAGTCTGCGGTTGGTATTTCGGCAGGTTCTGTTTCCTGCAGGCAGAACTGTTTACGTAAGAATGAAGTTCAAAAATGCTTTCTAATGGCTGACATTCATGTTCTTTTCAAGAAGGGATTTGGTTTAGTTAAAAATAACAATTTTTGCAATACTTTTATGAAGATACAAACTTTGACAGAACTTTTAAAATAAATTAGAGAGAATACAGTATTGGTTTTACTTTTAAATCTATAAAGTATTTTAGGTAAAATGAAAAGATTAAAAGCAAGTAGAGTTACTATTATTTTGCTTATAAATGCTTATCAATTTTAAGGCTTCCAGATTGCACGTTTCCCACTGCAACACTAGTTACCATTTATTCTTTCTCAAAAAAGTGCTGCCTGTTTCTGCCCTTGCAAGTTTTACATTCTAAAGAATATCCCTAAAACTTTAAATCACATCAGCACTTGCTTTAAAAGTTTTTTCTATTACCATATGATTTCTCAAATGTTAGTAGATGCCATTTTAGAAGAAACACACATATGTTACTTTTCTAATGAACACTGTAAAATGACCAACAGTAATCTGTACTTATTTCGGTTATGGAGAAAACAAAACCAAAACTTGTTTTCTATTGCTAAATTTGCAAAAGTGAAACTACACAATAATTTTTATTGCTTATCACTCTGTTGTTACGAATTATATTGAGAAAATGTATGTATGTTGGCAAATATCAGAGTCCCTCTGCATTATATACAATGCCGTAACATATTTTTAAAAATGTATTTAGGGGGTACAAGTGCACTTTTGTTACATGGATATATTGCGGTTGGTCGTGGTGAAGTCTGGGCTTTCAGTGTAACCATCACCAGAACAGTGTACATTGTACCCATTAAGTCATTTGTCATCCCTCACCCCCATCCCATACTCCTAAATCTCAGTGTCTACTAATCCACTCTCTATGTCCACCACAACACAATATTTTTTTCCAGTATGTTTTGACTGATATTTAATTGTGTAATTTACCAAGAGGATCTTTTGAGAGTACAGGAAAGTACTGAATTTTAGAACAATTCAGATGTATTTTTTAAAATGTAGTCAGCCCTTTTATCTATAGCTGGAGAATGTAGGATAAATGAATAATAAATTGGTTACTGGTAAAAAGTACTAATTTTATACCCGAGGTATCTATTACTCTGGGTTTCATTTGACCTTAGTCTGTGAAACAGAGGAGCTCTAACATCCTGTAGTTATCATCATTATAATATAGTTCTAATTTAATCTACCATACAGTTGAAAGCCAAAAGTTTATTATTGGCATGTGCTAAAAATGAAACAGCAACAGGCTTGGAATCTTGAAATCAAATTTAAACTATGCCTCTTAATAGACTTATTACATAGGGTCCCGGGACTAATTCCCTAACATTTCTGAGTCTTAGTTTCTGCGTCTGTCAAATGGGATTAGTGACATCTACTTTTAGGGTGGTGAGGATTATAGAATATGTAGATCAAGCACCGAGCACATAAGAAATGCTAAATAAATGGTAGCTATTATTATATAGTCAAGTTAAATGTGTAAATTATGGTACTTTAGTGCCCTTTAAATTGAATAACTAGAAAATTTTTGGCTTTATCAATCTGTTCAACATAAGATGACATGTTAATTTACACCCATAATTTTTTTCTAGTCAATAGATATAAATCTTCTATGTATAAAAGTGGTAGTATGGTTAGGTAACTAACTCCCTTTAGTTCAGGCTGTATAATATGAAGTTCATTTTACTTAAATTAACTTTTAAGCATTTTCCAAAATAGTACTAAAATGCCATTCATGTCATCATATATGCTCAACCTGACACTTTAGTACAGCATTATATTTCAGAAAAATTAAATTCATCCCTCAAAATTCTAGGCTTTAATATATCAGTCAAACATATAATGTGCTTCAAAGCATCTCTAAGGGCAAAACTGATGCTATATAAAACACTCCTGTTTCTACTTTTGTATTTTTGGTATGTGGTCTCCATGTTAATTTAGTATTTTAATAGCTAGCGTGACATTATCTTAATTTAGAATGCCAATATGCTAATTTAAAAAGACATAATAAGGATGTAAAGAAAAAAGGAAATGACCTAGATACTTCTGTATCTTTTAATTATACATCATTTCTACTCCATTGTGATACCAAGGATAGTCAGGAGAAAGAAAAACAAATTTTGATGTTTAACTTTACCTCAAAACTATCTACTTGTTGACCCATATAATCTTTAGAAACTCTATCAAGCTTAATGGATATTACCCTGCAGGTCCCTGCCAAGCAACAGTCCTGAGGATGAGGTGCCTGGATTTTGGAATCAGGCAGAGCTGAATTCCAATCCAGGTCATTCCTTACAATGTGACTTTGGGCAAACAAATGGCTTAATTTCTGTATTCTCATTTCGAAAACAGACTTAGTAGTAAGGATGATTTGAGATAATATATTTATGTAAATCACCTAGCTGTGTAGCTTGGCATACAGAATTACAAATCAATAGTTTCTGATATTATTTTTGTGAAAGAGGCATTTTGTTTCACCTACTAAAAACCTTTTCAGTTTTAAATTTTTCATCTAACCGGCTGTATTGCAGATGTCCACTGAATAATTTTTACATCATTCTAAAGACTACTTTCTTATTTCTTTCCTCCTTGTTTTTCTAGGGACAAGTTTACCATTGTTTCCACTATTTAATAAATACAGTAGTCCCCTCTTATCTTAAGGGGATATGTTCTAAGACTCCCAGTAGGTGCCTAAAACCATGGATGTGACAAGCCCTATATATACTATGTTTTTTCCTGACATACCTATGATAAAGTTTAATTTATAGTTAGGCACAGTAATAAATTAACAATAATTAATTTTTTAAAAAAAGAACAATTGTAACAGTATGCCTGCATCACTACTCTTGTGCTTTGGGGTCATTATTATTAATGAGTAAAATAGGAGTTATTTGAATACAGGCACTGCAGTACCATGACAGTCCATCTGATAACAGAGACGGCTACTAAGTGACTAATGGGTAAGGAGTATCTACAGAGTGGATACGCTAGCAGGATAGACAGATGATTCATGTCCCAGGACACAAGATTCCATTTTACGCTATGCAGAATGGCATGCAATTTAAAACTTATGAATTACTTATTTCTGCAATTTTCCATTTAATGTTTTCAGACCATAGTTGACTGCAGGTAACTAAAACTTCAGAAAGCAAAACCACAGATAAAAGGGGAATACTGTACCTAAAATTATTCCTTTAAATTGTTTCATCATATATTTAGGAACTGAAGTGTGAAATCAAAACATTATCAAAACCTGGGGAAAATTTATATAGCAAAAAAACCTCATCTGGTAGACTGGCATGACAGAAACCAAGAAGTTCTCACACTAATATGAGAATCTAAAAATTGAAAAAGTAAGCCTTGGCCTTTAACTGAGGGAAGAAACAATGTGTAGCCTTAACTCAGGTTGAGGTTGGTTCTGAGAGTTTTTTCCTTCCTTTATACTAAAATAAATATGAATATAGACAACTGTTCTCCATTTCCTTTTATTCTTATGTCTGTAGGATTTAGGAACTATTAATAATTGTGCAATATGAGATATATATAAGTTTGTAGAACATTTGAAAATTAGTCAAACAGACTGTGACACATTTTTGAGGCAAATGTTTTTACCTATTTGACCAGTATTTGGGCAGAAATCTTCATTTGTAGATCATGAGTGAAAGCAGGCCCGGGGAATTTTGCTACCTTTTGCTTTATGTTACTGAGACATCAAGCTTCAGCCGACAAAGTAGAAAGCATTGTTCATCAACTTGAACACCTGGATATGAGGAGGACGAAGATTAGTTATGAACACTGATATTGATGTCAGAAAAGACCTGGGTTTGAATCCTGACTTTTCTAGTTACTGTGTCACCTTAGGCAAGTCAACTCTGAATCTATTTCCTCATCTGTAAATGTTGAAAATAGTGCCCATCTCATACATCTGTGGAGAGGATTAAATGGGATAATGCATATAAAGAAAGAACTTGAGTAGTAGTGCCTAGTAGTGGTGAGATGATACTTACATTCTAGGTATAATCTCATAAATATCTACAATGTTAGCAGCCTCAAATTCTTTTGCAGCACAGATAGAGTATAAATAAGCTAAATAAAAAATAACATACACGAAACACTGTACAAGATACTGGTGACATGAAGAGGCCCAAGACATGGGCCCTACCTAAAAGAAATTACTGTAGAAACAGGATACATATACATCAAAACGTAACATAGGGCTGGGCACAGTGGTTCACACCTATAGTCTCAGTGCTTTGGGAGGCCAAGGCAGGAGGATCACTTGAGCCCAGGAGTTCAAGGTTGAGTGAGCTGTGATCACACCATTGCTGCACTCTGTCATAAGTGACAGATGGAGACCCTATCTCAAAAGAAAGGGGAAAAAAAAAAAAGGTAACAGAGTCATCTGTATAAAGTGCTACATGGCAATGTATTAGGGAGTCTAGATGCTATCATGGATCAGAAATACCATGGTGGACACTCCAGGTTAGGGGAAGAGATCTTAGCAAAAGCTCCCAGGAGAAATGTGGCAAATATTAATAGTAGGCCCATGACAAATATTTATAGAATACAGGATCCCTGAAATGATAAACCAAATGGTTTGTGTAGAAGACTAGGAAGACATATGATTGGAGACTGAAAGAGGAACAACATTGTGGGCCATATTGAGCTTGCACTATATATAATGGAGAAGCCCCTGAGATTTTATTTTTTTTATTTTTATTTTTTTTTGAGACAGAGTCTCACTCTCTTGCCTGGGGCGAGTGCCGTGGCGTCAGCCTAGCTCACAGCAACCTCAAACTCCTGGGCTCAAGCAATCCTACTGTCTAAGCCTCCCAAGTAGCTGGGACTACAGGCATGCGCCACCATGCCTGGCTAATTTTTTCTATATATATTTTTCTATATATATTTTCTATATATATAATTTTTTCTATATATATTTTTTCTATATATATTTTTCTATATATATATAGAAATAGACCCCGTCTCTATTTTTGGTAGAGACGGGGTCTCGCTCTTGCTCAGGCTGGTCTGGAACTCCTGAGCTCAGAATGATCCACCCGCCTCGGCCTCCCAGAGTGCTAGGATTACAAGCGTGCGCCACCGCGCCCGGCCGCCCCTGATATTTTTTTTTTTTTTTTTTTTTTTTGAGACAGAGTCTCACTCTCTTGCCTGGGGCGAGTGCCGTGGCGTCAGCCTAGCTCACAGCAACCTCAAACTCCTGGGCTCCAGCAATCCTACTGTCTCAGCCTCCCAAGTAGCTGGG
>CAUYSK010025641.1:0-12064 GCA_963575035.1 Avahi laniger | reverse complement strand
ATATATATATATATGCTGTATGTAAACTGGATCAGAAGCCCAAAGTTTTAAATTGAAATTCACAACCAGATCAACAGCCAGGGTAACACTGAAGCGTCACAGCATGGGTCCCCCACACTTTAGTCTTACAGGTGATGTGATAAGAGCCGATGGAATTTTTCTACACAGGTAGCGGTTTCAATCCCATAAATGAGAGGCAGAGAACAATGGATTTTCTTCATTCATGTACAGGAGAGAAATAGGCAGATTCCTCCTTTCCTGAAAGGAAAGAAAAAACTTTTATTCCATTAAGAGGAGATGGACAGAATTCTGTTTTCTCACCCTAACGTTTAGGAATATGAACATGTCTTTCTAAGGGCCAGATAAACACCAGATACTGTCTCCAAATGCTGGACTTCATTCTTTTTGACATGTAAATACTGAAGGAGATAATGCTCCAGTACTTCTGGCACCTTGGGGTTTAATTTAGGACTTTGTGCTCTAACTCTTTGGTCCTCTTGAGGAGATAAGAGAAGTTTTCTCATCCCTTCAGATCTATCAATTAACTACACAAATGGCTACAGATTTGATTCTCATAGTATGTGAAGAGTGAAATATTTGTGGGAGGAGTAAAAGCAAACATTCCTTCTCTTTATATTAAATACATGGTTTGTGAGTCAGGAAGCTAGGGCTTTTTTCAAGAGCACTGAGAAATCTAGCAAAGTTTTATTTCCTTACAATTATATATGGATGTTTCAAAATATTTACAAATAGGGCTACGACATAGGCTTATTTTTATACTAAAAATAATTGGATGGCTTCCACTACTGAGTAATATGTAGTAGATAGTAGCCAGCTATACATTCCACTAAATAGGTAGAAAATAATAACAGAATTTCTCAAACTTGTATTTTTTAAAACATGAGAGCTGAAATTGGAGAAAATTTTCTGTGGAGAGATGGAAAGGCAGAGTGAAATCTCCTGCAGCATTGCAAAGCCTCGGGAAAGAGTTCCCTCCCCACAGAGGCTGAAACAAACACTTGATAAGTATAGCCCTTGAGATGTTTGTACCCAGGCATGGACTGAGCTTAACAAAAGCTTCTTTTCAACCCTGAGTCAACTCAATTCCTGACTGAGGGACTAGATTGAGGTGATCAATCAGTTCCTTGCCATATATTTCTAGAAGAAAAAAGAGCTAACTTTCTTTGGTGGAAAATAATTCCAATTCCAGTCTCTATAGTTGCTATAACAAAATTTGCAGTATACCTGCATAGAAAAATTCCATTGGCTCTTATCACATCACCTGTGATACACTTAAAAATTATGAGACAAGTAAAGCAGAAAAATTGACAAATAATCAAGAGAAAAGAAACAATCTATAGAAGCAATAAATGATATTTTAGATGTAGGCTTTAAAATAACCATTATAAAAAAGCATTAAGGAAAATATGGATGAAAAGATAGAGAATTTCAATCTATAAAGAAGCAACAAGATGAGTTCTTGAATTCACAAATGCAATGTTTGAGATTAAGGAATCACTGTATATTTAAATAGCAGACAGGACTAATGATCTTAAATAAAGTTCAATAAAACATATCCAATTTTTAATACGTGAAAGAAAATATCATGAAAAAACAAAAACAAATCAAGAACAATGTGATGGACAGGTGAGGCACAGCAAATGTTTTAACGTATGTGTAATTGTAGTTCCAAAAGGATAAGAGACAGCGAATGAGGCAGAATCAATATTTAAAATCCTGATGACCAAGTTTTCCAAAACTAAAAAACATCAACCTAAAGATTCAGGAAGCTTCATAAATTCCAACCAGGACAATTCAATAAAATCATACCCAAGCATTTCATGGTCAAAAGGCTGGAAATAAAAAATAAAGAGGAAAATCTAAAAACAGAGTTTAAAAATACCTATTACAGTCCAAAAGAGCAGCATTGACTGACATTTCAACAGAAAAAAATGGACGGTAGAAGACAACAGAATTATATTGTTAAAGTGCTGGATACAAATAGTTAATAACAAGAATGACAATGATGATGGTGATGAAGATAACCTACCAACCTGGAATTTTATACATGGTGACAATTTTCTTCAAAATAAAAACAAAATTAAGACAGTTTTAGACAAAAGCTGAAGCAACACAGTTTCAAAAAATATAAAGCGAAAGTTGCAGGAAAAAATAGACAAATATTTTAACACTTCACAGTATCTTATAGAAATGGCAGCTAAAATGTAAATAACGATATAGACAATTGGAAAAACTATTAACCAGCTTTATATAATTGAAATTCATAGAATACTATACATAAATATTGACGAATTATATTCTCTTCAAATGCACGTGAAATATAATATTTGCTAAAATTGACTATATCTTGGGCAATAGTTCAATGGCAAGTTCAGTAAGTTCAAAAGATTGAAATTTTGCAGAAGATACCAAGTTTAAACTTTTGTTATTTAGCTAAAGCAGTACTGAATTTAACAGAAAATGCACGTATTAAAAAAAAAGAAAGGTTAAAATTGATGCATTTTTAAAAAGGTTGAAAAGAATGATTCAATAAGCTAAAAACACAAACCCAAGAAAGATAAAATGAATGAAATAATATAGAGCAGAAATCAATGACAAAGAAAGCAGACATATAACAGACAAAATTAACAAAGCAAAAAACTGATTATTTGAAAAGATCAAATTTTTAAGAAGACTGAAAAAGAAACAAAGAAAGACGAAACAAATAACCATAAAAAGGACATTGCTGCACATTCAATAGCTGTTAAGTAATTAATAAGAGGATATTATGAGAAAGTTATGCCAATATATTTTAAAATATGAATGAAATGGATAAATTTATTGGCAAACAAAACTTATCAAAACTCACACAAGATGAAAACAGAAAGCCTAAATGGTTATGGAATGATTTGAAAAAATTGACTCCTTTTAAAACATTCTCACAAAGAAACTCAGTCTCGAAAGACTTCACTGGTGAATTTTCCCAAACATTGAAGGAAAAATAAAATTGACTTTATATCAAATCCTTTAAGGGAATAGAAAATAAGGAACAGTTAGTCTGCAACTCATTTTATAAAACACGATAACGTCAATACCAAAGCCTGACAATACAAAACTGTACTCTTAAGATTAGTACACTTTACACATGTGACTATACCATAGATCTCAATATAAAAGGTAAAAAGTTACATCTTTAGAAATTTCCTCCTCTGTGTTGCCACCCTTTACTTTATGATTAAATACAAACAAATTCAGGCATTTGGAAGAAAGAAATACAATAGGTGAAGAAATGGAAGAAATGAGAGTAGGAAGGATAAGATTAATAAACAAAATACATGTCCTGAGGTGCATTGTTTTAGCACTAATTTATAAAGTCCCACTGTTCATAATTATGTTGCCTTTCTTGTAAATCTATGATTAGCTCTCATTAGCATGTAAATTCACTTTGCTTACAAAATTTTTACATACCCTTCTCGTATTTATCAAAGAGATAATTATGAAACTTTGGGCAGTAACAATCTTCAGACATCCAAATGAGAATAGGTATAGTTAGATATAGTGTTGTGTATCATACTTTCAAAAATTTAAAATATTACTATTCCTAAAAATTTATCTTAGGTTTTAATTAACCTTATTTGAAATCTTTCTCTCTCTCTCTTTCTCTCTCTCTCTCTCTCTCTATATATATATATATATATACACGTACATATATACGTACATGTGTGTATATATATATATAGAGAGAGAGAGAGAGAGAGAGAGAGAGAGATTTCAAATAAGGTTAGTCAAAACCCAAGATAAATATATATATATATATATATATATATATATATAGTAACTGACTAGAAAATATGGAAATTGGAATTTAGTTTAGTTCATTGTTGCTAAAATTCTCACACACTTCGATGCTGTCTCATTTCCAGCTATTCAAAGTCCATTCCATCTTTGAAGTGGTAAATTGAATTCATCATTTTAGACACTGCATTGAGAGTGAGTGCTCCTTTACGGTGTCGGGGCTGATTAAGGAGGCAAAGAACCACATTGTAAAAAGAAATGCTGATGATAATCAGCTATTTCTGAAAGCTGATGTTGTCACGACAATGTCTGATGCTGGGTGAATCTGCCCGTCTCTGACATGGTAGAAAACAGTGAAAGTTTAAGGCTTTGAACCACATGCCTTGAGAATATCAATGCAGATAACACTAAGAAATTTTTCCGTCTGAGGCCCAGTGTAGGGTAAATGTGAGGCAAATGCGAGCTGCTGTGAAGTCTCCAATTTACTGGGCTTTTCTCTTTTGTTTAGTTGTGGTCAAATAATTCCCTTCTGTGCACCCTCTGGCCTTCGTGATATTCTCTCTGCTCTGTAATTGCCTTTGCTCCGCCATGCACTTATTCACACAAGCTTTAAACCTGGGAGCTGTTCTGGGCCTCTTCCAACACTCTAACTATCCTCATGTTTTAAAAACAAAAAGAAAAGAAAAAAATCATTCTAATTCCTGTTGATTTTACTTTCTAAAGATTTCTCAAATACTTTATCTCTATTTTTCCCGCCCCAGTTATGTTATCCAACTGAATAGTGACAAGAGTCTACTAGTTGGTCTCCCTGACTCTTGTCTCCACCCTCTTAAACCCATCCCCTTCACATTATGGGACGTCATCAAAATATGAATTTTCCCACCTTTCTCTCCCGCTGGAAGCAACTCAATGCCTTGCTCTCATCTTCCCCACTATTTTCTCAGTATAGATGTCCTTAGTTCCCTTTCCAGCCTCATAACCTACCACTGCTTCCTTCTTATGATCTAATTATAATAATTTTATTGTTTCATTCACTACTTCGTGCTGTTTCATGCTTTTACTGTTTCCCTTTGCCTGAATCTTTTTTCCTTCTTTTTTTTTTTTTGTCAGTGAATTTATGCTCAGGCTTTAATACACATCCCATGCGGCACTTCTTCTACAACATCTTCCCTGAACCGTCCAAATAAGCAAGATGTCCCTTTTCTGATCTTGTTAATACCCTATACATATTTCTATGTTAGCACTTGCCTATGTTAGTCGTCCTTCATTAGATGATATGCTCCCTAAACACAGAATAGTATTATTTACTATTGTATTAATATATAAGAAGTAATATATTCTTTATCTTCGGTCTTTCAATGCTGAGCACAGGGCTATTCACATAGTAGACACTCTGTAACTGTGGCTTGTTTACCATCTTCTGATGTGGCATTTGAAACTCTCATGCATGTGTTCCCTATGTAATAAAACTATTATTTAGAAAATATTTAAGTTCTTGATAATTATAGTCAATAGTTAGTCAAAGGCATTTAAAACTACCTATGAGTTCCCTGTGTTTTTATAGACAGGATTAAAAATATCAAAGTGTGATACTCAACTTTTTCATTTTTTATTTTTCTGCAGATTGCTGCCAATTCCTGGGGAAAGTCATGGGGAGAAAATGGCTATTTCAGGATTCTTCGAGGAGTAAATGAGTCTGACATTGAAAAGCTGATTATCGCAGCTTGGGGCCAACTGACAAGTTCAGATGAACCATAACATGTCATTAAATTTCCCTAAGGCCATGCATTTAAGTAAACCTTTAAGTCAAAGTTTAGCAGTGTGGAGTTTTCTTGACAGTGGAATCTTTGTCTCTTCACCCTGTTCATACAATGCACCTGTTTCCTTGTTTTACCCCGGGCTCTATGCTGCTGCTCCCTTTATATTCCTTTATATGAAAACACTAATAAATGGTAGAAGAATGGTTAAATGCCTTTAAAATTCCCAAGTTGTCTTTATTTTTCTCTCATGACAGTGTCCTTTTCACCTTTAATTGTTCACAAGCAGCATGGGAGCACTTGTCTTAAAAGTTTGTAGCGCTCATTTGTGGAAATGGTTTAGTTTTTCTCTTTGACCAATGAGGACTTCAGACAACAAAAAGCGAATTAGAAACACAGCAATCTGGGATCTTTATAACATTATCTTTCAGCTAAGTAACACTTTTTTAATTCAAACCTTGCTTATGTTTTGCTGAAAGTGGCGGACATAGATTATTAATTGCTTATCTCAGTAAGCTAACATTTTTTCTTTTCATTTGCCTAAACATAACATGTAATCTGGTCACAAAAGAAAAGTAACTCTCCACAGGAAATGACTGCACTTTGTGGTACTGTGTAACGGTCTGTGATGTGGAGAAGATGTTAAGTGGTGGAAAAGCTGAGAGGCTAACAACAGAAGTACAGTCCTGACATACACGCTGTCCTATCTTTAGAAGCCAGTATATTCTGTCTGAAGTCTATTAAAATCAGCTGCAAAACTGTATTTGGAAAGATAACACATCTACTCCCCAAAACAGCAACAGGATACCATGAGTCAGAAAGAATAAATATACTTTTATCACAACCATTTCACACTTCACTGCTTGAAATTCTAAAAAGTAAGCTAAATTGGCACTCATTTGCATCTAATTTTGATTTTTGTTTTCTATGGTCGGAGAAACAAAAATAGCATCATATAATAATAATGGTTGGGAAAGGAGATAATATTTCAATAATTCACTGACACCTTAAATGGCAAACTAATAAATGAAAAAGCAAAGCTGGTCAGTAAGTGAGCACAGCCAGTTATAATTACACTGGTGGGCTCTGAATGGCCTGAATTTCCAGTTACTCCATCATGTTGTTTTTCCAATGGGGCTTCTCCTGTTGTGCCCAAAGGCACCCTGATTAGAGAAGCCAGACGTGCTGAAAATGTGAGGGAGTTGAGCACGGGAAGGTGAAGTGTTGCTGCAATTGTTGTTTTCTTCATAAATCACTGTAGCTTTATCAGAGGAAGCATTTATTTACTTGGTCCTGCCCTAGAAAATACACACGGGGGTGATTCACCTTGTCAGCGTTGGCTGACATTCCCCTGGACGGTTGAGAATAATTTGTTTTCTGTAAGTTTGGGCTCCTCTAGAACAGCCCCTAAGACAAGATTTTGAGTACAGATATTTAGCTTGGGCCATGAAGGGAACGCTGAGAAGGGAGCAGACCGTGATATGGGGTAGCAAGAGTGCATTGCCAAGCAAAGTCCACCTGGGACAACTGGTTCTTATGCCCTTGGGGAGTGTCAATACATTCCGCAGATTTATGCCACCGAGGAAAGAAGAGTTCCTTGGTTGAAACCTGCTCTAGAGGTTTGTGAATTTCCTGGTCATTCTGGTCTGTCACAAGGTTGGGGAAATAGGTTCCAGTGTCAAGAAAAACCCACAAGCAAAGCAAAGCAAATTCTGGATGTCAGGCTAATGTCCTCTGAAATGGTACAGGCGACACGATGTGAGCAGGGCAGCCACAGTGTCTGCTGCGGGTGTTAACACACTTTTGAAACATTCCCTAGATGCTGAAGACTGCTGAAGTGATAAATTACAATGCACAAAAGTGCCAGGTGACTCACATGCCTTTCAGAAACACTTATAGGATTCAATTGATCCACCTCTGCCGGTGTTATGCAAATGAATGAACAGTATTAGAATTAATTTTCACATCGTGGTTTGAAGGCCTAGATTCCACTGTTTTAAAATGTCCTACCTTTCCAATGATCCCAAAATGATGAGGGCAATATTGTCATTTTAATTATATTAACTGAGTTTTTTCTTGACTCAAAAGAGATGGTTATGCATTTTTAAATCTATTAATGCGGTAAATTATACTTACACATTTTCTATGTTGATAACCTCTTTAGTTTTCAGGCCAACTTGAACATAAAATATCTTTTGCTAAATCTCTGAATTTATTTTTCTAAGACTGTATTTAGTATTTCTGCCTATGCTCATGAGGTTGTCCTACAGATTTTCTGTTTTTCACATCTTTTCCTTGCCAGATTTTGATAGTAAGATTATTTGAATTAGTTGGCAGGAATTTACCTCTTTTGTTTAATTATTTTGGAGTGTTTGTGTAAGATTATGATAATTTACTTGTTGATAGGGTACTTCAATATACCATTAAACCCCTAGACATAGTATTTATTAAAATTAAATATCTTAAATTAGTGATTGAATATTTTTATATAAGTTTTGTCAGGCTCTCTATTTCTTCTTGAGTTAGAAGAAGAAATAAATGTTTCTTCTTTATATATATAAGAATTTATATATGTATAAAGATTATATACGAATATGTAAGGATTTATATATGTATATATAAAGATTTATATATATAAGGATTTACATGTGTATATAAAGATTTGTATGTGTGTGTATGTATAAATCTTCCCATTTTGTGTACATTTTCACATTATTGGAATATATTGGTTATATACCATATATAATTATATCATAGTATTAATATTATTTTATTCTTACTGGATCTAAATTTATTCTTTAGGAATTCCCCCTCTTCCTTACTTTCTTGAACAAACCTATCAGAGATTCTTCCATTTATTTTTCTTTTCAAAGAAACAAGTTTTGCTTTTCTTGATACTATTTCATCTTTGTTTTTAATTTAATTAATGACTTCTCTCATCTTTCTTCTTTCAAATTCCTTTGCATTTATTTTGATAATTTTTTCTACCTTCCTAAGTTGGACTATTATTAGCTCTTTAATTTTGAGCTTTCTTTTGGTTTTCTAACTTAAGCATTTATGTAGGGTGCTCTCTAAATGATGCCTCTAAGTATAATCATTGCTTCCTTTAGCTTTTTATAATTGTAATTACTCAATTGTTTAAAAAGAAGGCACGTTTTCTGAATAGCAAAATCTGGAGAAAAGTGTCAATTGTACTTATATTTTATTTCTCATTTATTCTCTCAGATCATCTCTACTCAGTAGGTTTCCAAATACAATGTAGAAATAATTTAATAGCATAACATGCAAATTGTGTGATTTGATTACTTAACTGAACCAATATCCTTTGTATTTCAAGAAACATGTTTTATTCATTTAAGTCTCTGCGATATAGCTGAAACTGGAAAATTCACAACAGGCTAGTTCACAGGCTCATTTACTCATGAAAGCCATGTTTTAAAGGCGAGGCTTCTTTCTGTGACAGACTGTTAAGGAGCGGTTCATTAATTTTAGGTGAAAAAATTCTCTTTTTCAATAACCGCAAGTTATAGATCTTTTTTTTCTTAACAAACTAGGTTCCCACAGAGACAAAGAAAATAGAGTAGCAAAAAGTCAGCCGAGATGTAAATCACTTTGGCATTTAAAATTCTGTTCAGGTTCTGCAACATGCTATATTTCTCTTTAAGGCTTTTTAGTAGTTTGGAATGTTAATTCACAGGCATGTTCCCAGTAAAGAGATATTTGCCTAAAAGAAGCAAACATTATTCTTATCATTGCAATAATTGTGGTTTTTTTCTGTCTACAATCTCTTTAGCATTTAACTAGCTATCTAATGTATACTTTTGGTTCATGATTTAATATGGCATGAGGTATCTTTCTTCAAAAATTAATCTTAGTCTTTAATTTAGATTCAAAATAGCTCCATGGGTAGACAAGGCCCCATTATGATTATCTGAAAGAATATTTTATATATTGACATGCATATGAATAGTGCTTAAAAGGATTATAGAATGATGATGACATAGTTATAGTATGAATAGAGTTTTTTTCTATTTTAACACAGTGTTGAAAGGCATTTTGAAATACAGTAAAACTACCCTATAATCCTCCTTGTGAATATTAAAATTACCTGGCACAGTAGCTTTGAGAGGTTACTAAAACTCTATGGTTTTATTTGTTCATGTTCAGCTAACTTATATTAATCATACTAAGATTCATTGAGCTTTTGCTGTGTACTGAGTGATATGATAAGTGCGTTCACACAATGTCTCAATTTAGAAGGGGGACCATGCAGCTGAAGAAAATATGACTTAAAGGGGGCACAGGCTATGGCTCCTTTAATGACAGAGCATCTTTCTCCTCGTCCTATCATAGTGGCAGATGCAGGAAAAGCAGAGGGAAGAGAACAAAGATCTTTTGAACAAATCTTAGAAGCAGTTCTCTCACTCCCTGTGATCAGACCTTGCAGGTGGCTAAAAGCAAGCAGCTTGCCTTCAAAGCAGTTCTGTGTGAGGCCAGTGTCCATATTTTCTAAACCAACCACAAGGATGCCTGGTTGGATATTTACAAGTATACCTGGGGAGACAGTGAGATATGCTATTTGACATTATGACTACTCTGGGAAATCTAGGACCTACGGATACTTGTGTCTATAGAGGTCTCTAAATAGACAGAGAATCAACTCTTTTCTTGATTTCAGATTATTCTCCAAAGAATGCCAGTGGCAGGGGGATGAGTAAGAAAGGAGGGTTCCCAATTGCCAGATAAAATCGGGAAATAACTACTTATAATCTCATTTTAGGAGCTGGAAATGGAAGTCTCCATCATCCAAGATTCTCAGGGCTTACTGTAGTGAGCAGGACGGCCTTGGCATTCATTTGCTGTGAATGGTTCTAATAATCTAATATCTTCTATGGTAAGAACATACATACACAAGAATACACCCACATACATGTATATGTACATAGATGCACACAATCTTTTTTAAAATCTTAGAAGTAGAAATCTCTTTTATGAGTAAGTTTGGAATTTTATTTAAATTGAAATTTGTCAAGGACCTGATCTGTTAAAATCTGTGCTAGGGATAGTATAGTCAGGGGATAGCTGGGGATAGTATAGTCAGACTTTGGCTCTACTATTATATCACTTTTAGTCTAGCATGTAAAAATAGACATTAAACAAATAATTACAATAAGTTATGAAAGATAATATCATGGAAGATGTTCACAGGACCATACGAAGCTGTAGCTGGAGGAATTAGTATAGTTGGTGAAGGGGGTTTTAGGAGGAATGTTCAGGATAATACCTGGAGAAAAAATAGCAGTAGACCAGAGAAAGTCCAGCCCAAATGGCAGATAATAATGTTTTAGGGAGACCTGGAGGGAGGAATTCTCTGAAAGAAGTCAAGCAGAGATTCTGTCAAAAGTGAATGAAAGTGGTATAAACGGGGCTGGAAATGCAGGCGGCAAGCAGATTGTAGAGGACTATCAACTGTGTTAAGGAGTTTTACCTTTATCCCAAAAGAAATGGGGGACTACTAGTGGATTAGAAATGTCACTCTGGCTTCTGCTTTGAGGAGGGCAAGACTAGAGGTGAGGATAGTGATTGGCATTCTATCATGAGACTTGAGGTGAGACACGGTGGTGATTTGGACAAGGAAAGTGGAGAAGAGCAGACATGCTCAGGTTCACAAAATATTTGGGTTATAAGATCATCAGACTAGGCTTGATTTAGGACCATTGTTGTTGAGTGAAGGAGAGTGAGGGTTCCAGAATAACTCAAAAGTTTTGAGTAACTAAGCAAAATCAAAGCTCAGGAATTTTCACAATAAATCTTGAAATTGTCCTTGAAATACTGCTTTGGAGGAGAAAGTTAACTTGCTAAGTGTGATTTTTCTGCCTAAGTCCATTTGGTGTCTAATTCTGCAGAAGCTTATTGAGTGCCTACTCTTATTGAAGAGAATT
Organism: Avahi laniger; assembly: GCA_963575035.1. Taxonomy (NCBI): domain Eukaryota; kingdom Metazoa; phylum Chordata; class Mammalia; order Primates; family Indriidae; genus Avahi; species Avahi laniger. Next base: position 570 of record CAUYSK010025641.1, on the reverse strand, counting down.
GAGATCAGTTCTAGTCATATGAAGATGAACAAACAAGACATGATTTCTGTCATCAGCCTAGTAAAAAGACAGACAAACAAGTAAGCAAATAAAAAGAAATGTATTTAACATTTAAAGGCCACAAGGAAAGCAAACGGGCTAGAATGAAGGGGAGTAATAGAGGTGGGAGATCCATCCTGATAGCATAAACATGGAAGTCTTTTTTGGGAAAGTGACATTAAAAGTTTAAGAAATTAGCATAGTGGGCCGGGCGTGGTGGCTCACACCTGTAATCCTAGCACTCTGGGTGGCCGGGGGGCAGATTGAGCTCAGGAGTTTGAAACCAGCCTGAGCAAGAGTGAAACCCTGTCTCTACTAAAAATAGAAATTAATCGGACATCTAAAAATATATAGAAAAAATTAGCCGGGCATGGTGGCGCATGCCTGTAGTCCCAGCTACTCGGGAGGCTGAGGCAGGAGGATCGCTTGAGCCCAGGAGTTTGAGGTTGCTGTGAGCTAGGATGATGCCACGGCACTCTAGCCTGGGCAATACGGTGAGACTCTGTCTCAAAAAAAAAAAAAAATAGAACC
>CAUYSK010025639.1:0-30666 GCA_963575035.1 Avahi laniger | reverse complement strand
GGCCCTCTAATTAATTTCTTTCTAATTTTTAGTAGAGACGGGGTCTTGCTCTTGCTCAGGCTGGTCTCAAACTCCTGAGCTCAAACAATCCGCCCGCCTCGGCCTCCCAGAGAGCTAGGATTACAGGCGTGAGCCACCGCGCCCGGCCCAGATTGATTTTTAAAACTAAAGCAAATGGGGAAAATATAAACAGTTGATGAGTCTGGGTAAAGGGCTTATGGGAGTTCTTTGTTACAGAAACAGCAGAGATTGTAGAGTAAGTCTAAAGAGAAGGGACAGGAATAGATATTCATTACCTGCCATGTGCCAAACACAACATTAGGCACTTTCCATACAGCAAATCTATTATTTCCATCTTACAAATAAAACCACTGAGGCTCAGAGAGATTCTGTTATTTACCTAAGGCCACAACAAAGCCAGTATTCAAATCCAGATCATTTTTACTCCCAAGGACATTAAAGCCAACCCTCTGCCAACTCAATGGCTTCAACAAAAAGCTTTATATATTTTTTCATATCTTGCCCCTTACCCCACTAAATCTATACCTACATCCTGTATGATTCTTCCATGTCTGGAGAGGACTGGAAAGAAAAGATGGATAGGCTATATTTATAGCCCCAAGGAGACAGGAGCTAAATCTTATGAAGGTTCTGGTTAGGAAAGTCTAAGGATTCACAAGAAATTAGACTAGCATTGTACACTTATGGTGCCAGAGCCACATCTGTCTACAAAGTGCACACCAGCACTAGGAGGCTGGAGACCTTGGAGGGAAAACTGACCATGGAGAGCAGGTAAGGTATGTGGGGTTCAGGGAGACTGGGTTTTAAAGGGGTCTTAATAGGAGGGCAGCCCCAGCTCTCACCTTGTAGACGTCAAAGTTGTCAATTATGGCATCAAAGCAGGTATACAGGTCATTAAGAAGTGTCACCACCTAACAGGGATGGGAAAGCAGAGGCCCTGAGACTTGTGCCCAACTTTCTAAGAATTCTTAACCCAGGAGCCATCATAAGATGTGGGAACTCTTGAACAAACCAGTTTTACCTATTGTCAGCAAAGCTCCTCCAGTTCCCTAATCCTACCCTTGCCTCTCACCCACGGCTCTCACCTGCATGGGGGTGCTCTCTGCTGACAATGCCGTGAAGCCAACAATGTCACTGAAGTAGATGGTAACACTGTCAAAGGCCTCAGCCTGTACAGTCTCTCCTCGTTTTAACTGCTCTGCCACTGAACTAGGAAGCAAGGGTGCAGTGTGAGCCAAACTCCAAGAAAGAGGGTAGGAGGGGGAGGGAGAGGAAAGGAGTATGTGGCTGCAGCAGAAATGAGTTGTAAGATGAAAGCTGAGCTCGGTGGAGGAAAAGGCAAGCTGCTGGGAAGACATTACAGTCTGGTGCAAGAGGAGCTGTGAGGGGATCCCTGCACATGGGAGCTAAGTGTCTCAAGTTGGGATTGTTTTACATACACTTGCTGAAGCAAGGGCATGGTAGAGCAGTGTCCTAAGAAGAAGGGAAGTCAGAAAGAAGGCAGCACAGCTGATGTGGAGAAAGAATGGAAGCATATAGTCTACATCGGGCAGGCTCACTGTGGCAAGCAGGGTTCTGAGGGTTGGAAGTGAGTTCTCAGGAGCCTGATGAGGCAGAACCCGACAGAGCAGAATCCCAAAGGAATATTGAGGAAGGGGAAAAGGTCTCACTGGGGTAGGATTTGGTAGAGCAGAGCCTCAGCCTTGCGTTTCTCCTCCAGATAGGCCTGTGTGCGTTCCTCCACCAGCTTCTCCAGGTTATTGGCATACTGTTCCATGCGCAGCAAGAGGTTGTCCAGTATGCTGGTGCCACCCTCCCTGGGGGAGGCGAGGATATGGCACCTGCTGAAAGATTCTCAAGACTCCTAGGACTTTCTGCCCAACCCAACCTCTGGCCCCACCAGCCCCACTTCATCCACTGAAGACTGATGAGGCTTCTATCCCAGGGGAGCCCCTTCCCCTTAGTGCCCTCTCACTTGTTAAAGCGGCGAATGAAACCCTTAATCTGTCCAAAGTCTGGCCTCTCAGCTGGGTCCTGGGCCCAACATCGCTCCATCAGCAAAACTAGCTCTTCATTCAGTTGGGTCCGGTCAATGGTTGGCCGGAAATATGGCCGCTGACCGTTGCGGACCTTCTGGACAATCTCTGAGGGTGATAAAAGGTTTGGATGAAGAACAGGGTTCCCCCCGGAAGAAGCAGCTGTGGGTAGTGGATTGACTCTCACCTTTGGGGCTGAGGTCCAGGCCCTCCAAGTAGAAAGGACCACTGCGAAGTGCTATCTCCTGTAGGATGATCCCAAAGCTATAGACATCAGCCTTCTGCATGCCTGTGGTTGGCAAGGAGTTCTCACTGAGCAATTCTGGGGCAGTCCACAGCTTCTCTGAAAAGAGGGAACAGGCTGGCCAGGTCTCCAAAATAGGGTACCCCCAAGCCCACCTGGGCTCATTCCCACATTACTGTCAACTCCATTTCCCTCTCCCACCCTCCCTAGGTGGAAATGGATCAGGGGCAGAGGAGCAATATAAAAGTGGGTTGTCGGAGTGGGCCTCACTGGCATAGAGGGCGTGGCTGTCCTCTGGTTCGGCAGTTGATCGGAAGCTGGCCAGGCCATAGTCTGTGATTTTGAGCACAAAACGACTATCCACCACACAGTTGGAGGACTTGAGACTCCCATGGGATGAAATAATGCTGTTGTGGAGAAAGGCCATACCCTGCAGGATACAGATCAAGTTATGGGACTGGATCATATCTGGCTTAGAATACCCCCTCTGTCCATGAAATGGGCACTGGCTAGCTAGCTAAAGATCTTGGGACCATCACAACAATAAGGTGATTTTGGAAGGCATCCTTTGCAATTTCTATCCAAGGAAGCAGACTAGGACAGTAATCCCTTCCTGATACACAGGTACCAGGGATGGGAAAAATGTTTAAGAGGAGGGATAAGAGGAGCTACCAGTTATTACCTGAAAAGGGCGGTCAATCTTCTGAGAAGTGAAGGGAACAGAACTTGCATGAGCTCTAAGAAAGATATGACCCCCATGGTGGCCTCAAATGCCTGGCCACTGATTATGAAGAGACATGGCTTAAGACCCAAGTATCTCGAGTAGCTCGAGGAACCAAGTAAGACTAACCAGTTGTAAACTTTAATGCATAACCATGTGTAGGTGAGCAAGTCAAAGCGGAGGGGGAATGTGATCTACTAGACGGGACACTGGACCAGAGAAAAAATGCAGAAAACAGCAAATTAAAAAAACCTGGAAAATGGACAAAAGTAAGCAACAAATGCTAAGCCAATATAGAAGCCTGAAACTACTGGCCCCATGGGGCTTTTGCCTCTGAGGGACTGTAAGACAGGTCTTAAGAGGACAGAACAGTGCTTCCCAAAATGAAACCCTAGGAGCCCTCCCAAGTCAGTTCAGGTGGATCAGAAAAGGATACAAGATTCAGTATCCTAACCAAAAACACCTGTCTAAGTGTTTAGCTCCGGACTTAATTCATAATTCTAGTCTCTGTGAACTCTTCCTTTTTATTCCTTTTGGTATTAACAAAACCTTTGGCCGGGCGCGGTGGCTCACGCCTGTAATCCTAGCACTCTGGGAGGCCGAGGCGGGTGGATCGCTCAAGGTCAGGAGTTTGAGACCATCCTGAGCAAGAGCGAGACCCCGTCTCTACCAAAAAATAGAAAGAAATGATCTGGACAACTAAAAAAATATATATAGAAAAAATTAGCCGGGCATGGTGGCGCAATCCTGTGGTCCCAGCTACTCGGGAGGCCGAGGCAGAAGGATCGCTTGAGCCCAGGAGTCTGAGGTTGCTGTGAGCTAGGCTGACGCCACGGCACTCACTCTAGCCAGGGTAACAAAGCGAGACTCTGTCTCAAAAAAAAAAAAAAAAAAACCTTTGGGAATCTCCAAATTTGTGAATTGTGTGGAAACTGTACAAAGGATGCCTTCCAAAATCACAGAAATGATTAGGCTTCTGGCTTTGTTGTAAATCACTTTTCCAACATTGTTCTCTCAAGAGTCATGTTTTTCTTATATTTATCACAACACCTTTACTTAAGTACTACATTGAATTTACCCAATATTTTATCTCTCATTTAATGGCAAAGTTTCACCAAAAAAATTTTTAAATAACTGAATGAGAATTTGGCAGAAAACCAAAGCCAGCTTTAGGTATGGTGCAGGGTGATGCACTGGGCTTGCTCACTGGCTGTGAGACTTGCTTCTAAACCCCTGTCCAACCAGGCAAGATTCAGTTTTAGGATCCACAAATCTATGGATCTCTGGCTCATTTGAAAATAGCTGAAACCGAGTATATCGGAAGATACCAAAGGTTTTGTACAATCTTCTTTGGTTTCTCTTAGTTTTGCTTGTAAATGTTCCTGTTCAAATTTCAGTTTTCTGAACAAAAAAGCAGACATGCCAAATATTGGTCAGAGGGTAAAATAATGAGAGAAAAAAACAGGAGATAAATATGTTTGGAGACTCTACTTATTTTTTTCCTGCTAAGGGACTTTAATATGAGCTCTTGGAGGTAAAAGAGATGATGGAAAGAGATCTGAGATGTCTAGGGCAGGAAGACAAAAGTTCTCTACGGTTAAGGACTCCTACAGCAGACAAAACTTACTCCCCCCAATTATAAACCGCAGACCCCTTGTTTACCCATTATTACCCAACCATAGGAATAAGGGGAGATGGAGAGAACAGGACTTTCAGAGGACTAGAAAGAAAGAAATCACAAGCAAAGACAGAATAACAGAGGCATTTTAAAGTGGTGAACTCTTAAGGAGTGGGGAAGACTCACCTTAACAAGGTCATTAATGAGTGAATAACGAAACATCCAGTCCAAGTTGATGCTGTCATTTTCTAGAATATCCTGGTAAGTGACATGGAATAGATCGTCTGTCCTAGTCCCACTAGCTACCACCTGGCATAGAGTCAATGTAACTTTGGGCATACCCTCCCCTCCCCTGCCATAATCTGCGCCTGTCGCTCACCTGTAAACTCCCACGAGGACAATACTCAGTGATGATGCAAATGTTGGGGGGATCTATGCAGGCTCCAATGAAGCGAGTGAGATGGTTGAATTGAACATCTCTCATCTAGCAGAAAATGGGAATGACAAGAGAATTGAAAGAGTTAAAAATGAGATACAGAAACCTACAACTACATAAGAGGACTTTTAGTTGCACCTACAACTTAAAATCATCTATAAATAATCCCCTTGCCCTCCTAGGCAATTTTACTATTCTATAGTCTTTCCCTCTCCTCTGCCCCATCTCTGTTCACCCCTCACCCTCAATCCGTACTCCATTACGTACATGTTTGAGTTCAAACAGAACCTGTCGGGTCAGCTCAATGCGCTTCTTATTCACATGTTTGATGGCGACAACGTTTCCCTGATGGTAGGAGTGAAAGGGGAAAGGAAAATGAACATCAGAAGAAGTTTCTGCGTGCTAGTAAATACTGGAGAACTGTGAAAGCATCCAGGAGCTCAGTGGGGCATAGAGGGGGTTGCTGAAGGGCAGAGGTTCAGGGGCAGAGCTGGCAGATGGGGATGAGACAGGATGAAATGGTGGGGACCAGAACAAGCAGATGACTGTTCACCTTGAAGTGACCGGTGTTGGCAAAGATCTGGTATTTCCCATGGGCTGTCATGAGCGAGCCGTAACTGGATCCCCGCTGGGGCCAAGGGCAACATGGAGGCGGAAGGATGAAAGGAACATTAGATGATGGTGGTAGTGCAGGGGCTATCATTACAGGCCAATGTGCTGGGAAAGGTCCAGGGTAAGAAAGGACAGGAACTCAGAGGGAGGCAGGGGGACAGCTGAGACAAGGGCTCACCAGTGACAGTGTGAGGCGACTGCCTGCACCTTTATGATAACGATCTGAGTTGCCAAACTGCAGTTCTTCCCAGCGAATGCGCCACAACATGCTGGCCAGCTCCTTCTCCAGCATCAGTTTTCTGTAAGGACTGTACACCTCAGTTGACTGGCAAGCCCAATCCTGCCACCCTCAAGCCAACAGTGGGATTGCAGGGGCTTCCCTGCAGCTCCTGAAGCTGCACTTGTTACACCAGAGAGACAGGACTGGAAGACAAGGATGCATTCTCTACACACCTGGCATGTGCCCTAGTTCACTTACAAAGACAGAGGGTGTAGGTGAAAGTTCTTTCTTAAAATGGGGCCACTCGTGGAAAATTCACCTTTGACCTTAACCCTACTCAAAAACACCAGTTAGTATATCCAGTCTAGAAGCCAAAGTAAAGCAAACACCTTGGCTAAAAGACAGGCAAAGAGGAAGGCCAGAGAGGAAGATGCCGTTAGAGCTAAGAAGATAACCACCAAATTAAGAGACTTGCTACCCCTACCCCATGTTATAGGGCCTCAGCCAGAGGCTGTGTGGCAATGGGGAGATGGAGAGGAGGTCAGTGGAAAGCCCAGAACTCACCTGAAAATTAGGAAGCTGGAAACACCAAACATGATGAAGGTGATTCCTGTGCCCAGAGCCACAATCGCCAGGGTTGAAAGTGGAGCTGAAGGGGAGAGAGAGACCCTGAGAAAGACTGTAGGGGGGCTGTAAGACTGAGGAGGGAGTAATAGGTCTTGAGGGTGAGGAGGGAGGGGTGAAGACGTAAAGGTAAAAATATGACCAAGAGTCGGGGTGAGTGAGGGGCAGAGACTGGAGAGTGAGGGAGGAAGGACTGCTCCCAGTCCCTGCACACACCCACTTTTATCACAGGATGGGTCGTCCAAGTCAAAGGCACAGGGGGGATTGTCCAAGGGGGGAGCTCCCTTCACCCAGGGAATAGGCCGTCCCGTCCACCAAATCTGCTTCTCGGCTCCTGAGTAGTGGGCTGCAGGCTGTGAGGAAGCAGAAAACTGGGCCCACAGGCCTGCTCCCACCTGTCTCCCCCGAGACCCCAGCTATTTTGCTGCTTTTCTCCCCAACCTACCACCCAGCCAGGATGCAGCTCTGGCAGAGAAAATAAGTCCCTTCTCTAGTACCTTTGATTCTGCCCCCACAGAACCCTTGGAAGCTGGATTTTGCTGGGCCACACTCTCTTCCCTGCCTCCTCCCCCATCACCTGAAAGTCCCCAGAATCCAGATCTCCCATGGCCCACAGGACAAAATCAGTCTCCCGGTCATTGTTCTTGTCCATAACAACCAGTCCGGTTACACCTAAGACAGAAAAGAGCACCCCTTGCTTTGAGGTCTACCCTGGGCTCTTCTCCTATCCCCCCCAGCCCCTCTGGCTACCTCAGCTCGACCCCACCCCCGTTCTTGAGGTATGCACCTTCTGCCATGTTCGCTGACCCCTACTAACTCTCCCTGCTGGCCCTGGCATTGCCTCTTCTGCCCACTCCACTCCTGAGCCTGACATCTGTCCCCTTCCCTACCGTGGTATCTTCGTCCCTGCATCTTCTCCACAATTCGCAGTCCATCTTCTCGGGTGCCTCCTTCCTGTATTGTCTCGTTCAGGACTTCAGCATATAGCAGGATCCCATCATAGAAGCAGCCAGCGATGAGGTTCATCTGGGGGTAGCAACTTCGGCAGTGCTCTCCAGACATCCTCGAGGCCCCTTCCCCAGCCCCCTTTCCCCATCTCTAGGGCCTCCGTCTACCTCTCCTCTCTGCTGGTTTACTTTCTTCCCTTCTGTGATTCCCAAAGTGCCATCCCTACCTAGCTGCTCTTTAGGGCAGAAGGGAATACCCTGGATGGCAGCTGTCAGCGTCCAGAGTGGTACGCTCCCTCAAAGCCTGGCCTGACATGAGGGGAGAGAGAGGTCTACTCACCAGGGAGGGGGCCAGCTCCACACCAAAATCTTCCCGGGCTCTTATCAGCAGACGATTCTGGAATTCCTGATACTCAGGATTTGGGGGTTCTCGATATGTGATCACCAATACAGTCTGTACCAGCAGCACATGGGGAAGAGTGAACAGGATTCAAGACGGGCATTAGGGGAAGAGAGGAGGCAGGATAGGGGAATTTGGTAAAATATACATGATGTAAAATATACACAGGTGAGTGTGAAGGCTGAAAGGGGCACTAAACTGCACGTGTGTGTGTGTATGTGTGTGTGTGTGTGTGTGTGTGTGTGTTTAATACCTCTGGGGAGAGGGAGTGGCACTCCTCCTGAAAGGCAGACAGGGCTGGTTCTGGGAAGGTGCAGACGGGGAAATAACCAAATAACAGATGAAGCCAAGTCCATCCCCAAACCCAGCCCATCATCTCCCTGAACTCCCTGGCACCACCAGCCCTCCGCCAGGCCGCCACGGCTCTCACAGCTCCTCTGTCCCATCCTTTCTGGGTACCTGTTCACTATCAAGGACAACACTCATCAACAGCTCCTCTCTGAGGTGTCACCACTGTTAATATTACCAGTAAAATGTTGGCATATTCATTTGGGCCACTTGAATACAATGCCTCCACCCAGTGAATTAAGGAGACTGCAGGCCCTATGACAACTGGGGAAATACTCAGACAGGGATTTTACTGGCGAAAAGCGATGAGCTCTTTCATTTAACACGTGTGGAACAGCTACCATAGCAGCACTGTCCTGCTTACTAAGTAACAGGCATGTGTCACAAACACAGTGTCACATGCCCACACACATTTTATAGATAAGTAAATGACACATTGGGTCCAGCCATGTACGCATCTCACTGGTGCACGAGTCAGCATGTGCCTGTCTCCCAAAGTGCCTGCCCAGCTCCCACTGGCCACATGTGTGTCCCCTGCCTTAGCTGCTGGACCTCCCAGCCTCGGCCTCTGCCTCAGGCCACACAGTCTCTGAGACCAGCCTCTGCTTGGACAGGAAACTGGCATCACAACTTCAGGTAAAGACTTCAGTTCAGTATGTTCTGTGACACATGACTGTGAAATGATAGATTAAAGTCTAGTCATTTCTGTCAGTTTTGCTCATTCTTATCATAGAAAGTAATGCGGACCCATAGAGATAAACTGTACTAGATACATCACATATGATCTCTTGTATATCAGTTCATTCCAGGTAGAAAATAATGAAGTCAGTTTCTAAAATGCATTCATTGTATTAGACTGGAGTTTGCTTCAAGATGTAATTACTCTTACTAGAGCATTTGGATGCCTGATTCTAATATTCTTCCACTCTCAGGAAAAACAGAAAAGGAGAGGGGGACTGAGGAAAGGCTTGGAAGGGTTCATGTAGTAGCACCTGTTCCAAGAATAAAAGAAAAATAGAGAGGTAGGACACTGTTGACAACAATGTAAAAAGTCAGCAAAGAGCTGAAAAAGATCAGGTTGAACACAACTTATATTTCAATAAAGACTGATGGTAGGTTTTTTGGCACTTTTTAAACACTTTGTAATTCTCTACGTTGGTTGGTTTGCTAGGCTAGCAGATATCAAAGGTTTTGGTCTCAGAATCCCTTTACACTCTTAAAAATTATTGAAGACCTCAAAGAATTTTGGTTTATGTGGATTGTATCTATTGCTATCTACCATCCTAGAAATTAAAATTGATAAATTTTGGAAACACAAGAATACACAAACACGCCTCCATAGCTGTTGGAGTGATGACATCATCACACATCATGTGGCATCTGGAAAACTCCACTGCACAGTTACAGAAGAACAGGAATGACAAAGGCAGATAACATCTTAGTACTATTTTTTTTAAATAGCTTTGACCTTATGGTCCCCCTAAAAGGATTTCAGGGGCCTCCAGGATCCTAAGACCACACTTTGAAAACTGCTATGCTAGCCTGTTTTTGCTGTGGTTACTAGCTACAGTACAAAAAAATTAAAAACCTCCAGTTTCTGTGCTTGCTCAGGGGCTAGAGAGAAAGTGACAGTAGGTATCGTGTCCCGTTTCGTAGTGGACCCTTGGTGGAAAAAAAACAAGCAAAGGCTGCCAAAAATGGGTGCAGCGGTGGGTGGAAGCCAGGAATGTACCTACAAACTGTGTACTGGCAGGAGCGCCTGTCTCTGCCTGTGGGCCCACCCACTCTGCGACCTGCTCCGGCCACAGCGGGAGGTGCTGTCAACAGTGGCCTAAACAGACAACGAATGGTCTCCAAGAAGAAAGTCTGCCTGACACAGCCCTTCGGTTAGTGCTTTCTTCCATTCTTGCTGGTGGTGTTTCCTATCTGTAACCCAATCTCATGCTGGTCACCTAGGTTGTGACCTCTGCCTGGGTTTCTTACCCTGTAGTTTCTAACCCTCAATTGCCCAGTCTGGGCCTCTGGATCCTCAGAGCCTGGTCATTTGCTTACTTAGTTCCACTCTATCTGTTTTTCTTCCCTATCCTGGTTGATCACTTGGTTTACACTACCTGCCAGCTCTACTCCTGTCTAGACGAATTCCTAGAATTCCTAGTCCTATCCCCACTCTCCCCAACACACAGCTTAATTGAATTTAACAAATATGTATTAAACGCCTACTATATGCTAGACGTGTGAAATACAAAGATGAACATGATCCCTGCCCTCGAGCAGCTACGGTTGAACGGGAGAGGAAAATTCTATCAACATACTTGATGTCAGAGCCCTCACGCCCCAGTAGCTGGTATCCAGCATGAGCTGGGACCTTTTCCTTGAGCATGACACCTTCCTGGGAAAGCTTTGGGCAGCTATGTCAAAGCCTCCTCGCCTGTCCTGCCACCTTTTCTAGGCTGGCCTGGTCTGGAACCCCAGAAGGCCAAGTATCTCTGGGAGAAGGGCTCTTTGCTCTTTCATCCTTGGCTGGAACTGACCCCCCAACTTCCCTCAGCCTCCGTCCTGCTTCAGCATTGGGAAAAGATGAGTGTAGCTTTGCGAGGGGACACCTCATCACCTCTCATCCCCACCCCATCAAAAGCCTTGGTTTGCCCCTCAGCATATTCCTGACTGCCTACTTCCCTTCTCTTGTATTGTAGCAAAATCTCCCTCTTTATTTTTCTAAAGTGAGGGGGGACTGAGAGTTATTGATATAATTGATTGTTGGCTAACTAGATCCCTCTTCCCTCCACCCGAAATGCCAGGGACCCTCGCTGGCAGGAATTCTCACAGAAGAAAGAGAGGTTTTTCTTCCACAAAAAGAATACAGCCCGGCACTTTGGGAAGCCAAGGCGGGAGGATCTCTTGAGGCCAGGAGTTTGAGGCCAGCCTGGGCAACATAGTGAGATCCTCTCTACAAAAATTTTTTAAAAATTAGCCAGGTGTGGTTATGTGCACCTGTAGTCTCAGCTACTCAAGAGACTGAGGTGGGAGCATTGCTTGAGCCCAGGAGTTCAAGGCTGCAGTGAGCTATGATTGCACCACTGTACTCCAATGTAGGCGACAGAGTGAGAGCCTGTCCTAAAAAAAAAAAAAAAAACCCAGGCCAGAAGGTTATGGAGTCCTCCCATTTGGGAGGGTCACAGATTTTCCCCGACCACAGTAGCTAAAGTACAAGCCCCTTGCTATTCTCTTCTACTACTCTATTCTTCTCTATTCTTTTCCTTCTTTTTTCTTTTCTATATTTGTACTTTTTTCTTATTTGTTTGTACGTCTATCCTACTAAATGTAAACTCCAAAAAGGCAGGGACTATATCTGTTATGTTCACCATACACCAGTACCTAGCACAATGACTGGGGCATAATAGGTGCCCAGTAAATACTAATAGAATGAGTCAGTCTTTAAACGAATCAAACACTGACTAAATAATATGGTTAGTTTTATGGTAGACAGAGTGAAGCACAATAGTAGGAAACTCAGTCCCACCTGGGGATTCAGGGATTGTTTCCTAGAAGAGAAAATAACTGGTCTGTCTTAAAGAATATGGAAGCATTATACAGATAGACAAAGGGGAGAAGGTTGTTTTAGGAGAAAGTTATAGCATAAACAAAACCTGTCCCACTGTCCAGGTTCAAGTGTGACAGTCACAGACTCATACTCAAGCATGCAAACAGACATGTCATTCACAGCCAGACACACACTCGTCAGTTACAACCAAATATATAATCACAGCCACATAAAACCTTACTCATTGGAGAAGAATGGCCACCCAGGTCCAGCTCTTATACATGTCTACTTAGAACCAAAGAATCTCAGGGTTTAAAGGGCTTTAAGGTTATCCCATAAGCTACCTCGAATTCTTTTTGGAAAAAAGGAGGGATAAGGGTAAATAAGTAGGAAACACTATGTACTACGAGTTAGTGAAAAAGTGGTGGGGAATCAGGGAATGATTCATGGGTATGATTTTGAGAGGCAGAGGTTTGGGGTGAGGGAAGACAGAGCACACCAGACAAATGGAGAGAGAGCACAAAAGCATGGGGGCAGGAAGGCCCAGGGGTGGGGGTTTGAGAGAGGGCTAGGGGGCTGCAGCACGCAGCATGAGGGCACTAGGAGGCTAGACTGGAAAAGTGGGTTGAGAACAGCCTGCAGAAGGTCTTAAACGTCATGACAAGGAGTCAGGATTTTATTCTGTAGGCAACAAGTCATTGAAAGTTTTGAGCAAAGGAGTGAAATGAACAGAGTCATGCCAACCTTCCCCACAAATTTTCTTAAATCCATTCCTTTCCATTCCTGATATTATCACCCTAGTTCAAGCCATCCCACAGCACTCCTTTCTAACCTGTTACAGTTGGTCTCACTGCCTCTGGTCTCCCCTTCTTCTAATCCGACCTGAATTCTGTCACTACTGGATATTCGTCTTCACAGAAATATTTCCAGGACTCCAAAATTCAAGTCCTAGTGACTTAGGGTTTAGAGCTGTCCTTAATCTGATTATACCTTTGCAACTTTATTTTCTCTATCTGTTTTAAGTAAACCTTTTTTCTTGTCAGGTCAGTATCTTCTTGGTCTCCCCAACGTGCCCATTTCTGTCTTTTTTTCTTTTTTTTTTTGCTTAGGCTGCCTGGATGCCCTCTCCCTCTCTGACTACGAATATGACATATATCTTTAAAGTTTCTCTTGCTTTATAAAAGCCTTCCTTAAACCCAGCCCACATTGGCTCTTCCTCCTCTGAACCACTTAAGTTCTCAGTGTCTGTTGCAGGACATGTGATCATATCCTTTCTTGAATTTTATCTAACTATACCATAATTATGCCTCACCTTTCCAAAAAGGTGGAAGCCCACCCAGGGACTAGGATCAGATCATTTCCTTAACTCTCCTCCCTACAGTATAGCCTAATACTGGCACTTAGGAAAGTCAGTGTTACTAGCATCTTTGGAGGTAGCCAAAGTCCATCTTGGCAGCAGACTCCCTAAGAGTCACCACGGTGGGGAAGTAAGAAAAGTGATACTAGACATGGAAAGCCTCTGTTCATTTCGCTCCTGTAGCTCACAATTCCTGGGGTTTCTGTGGGGCCTTGTGAGAGACAGCGGAATCTCCAATGAACCACTTCTTCCCCCTCTTCCTTCAGATTTGGCTCAAATGATACCTGAAAGGCCTCTCTGAGGGCCTGGGCCTGTTCCTGGGTGCGATTGTCCTGCCAGGGCCGGCCTGTAGAGCGTGTGGGGCCCGCACGGAGACTCTCCCCAAAGACATCCAGGTAAAAGAAGACATAATCCCCATTGGTCAGATTCTCCCTCTGAGCCTGAAGCAGGATCTCATGCAGCATCTCCAGAGGGCCGCAGATGTACACAACTGGGAGCAGGTACATGACAGAGCACCTGAGAAAGTATCCAAATCCCCCAACAGCCCCCCCTCTCAATCATCTGCATGTCCCTCTTTAGCAAGAAAGAGAGTGCCCTAATTTATCAACCATCCAGCAGATGCTCCCCAGCCCTCTCCCTTGAAATCCATATCATCAGTACCCTGAGGCCATGTGGACCATCTGGCAGGAGTCAGAGCCTGATTCCAGACCCCAGAGGAAGGGAGCTGTCACTCTCAAGTCCCTCTCTCCCCCAGAGCCCTGCTCGCTGCTCCTCATCCAGCCCTCCTCAACCCCACCCAACTCTTTCCTGCCCTTTTCCTGAGCTCAAAGACATTGGTTGCTCAGAATTTCTCGGCGTGAGCTCTACATCTTTTTCCACCAAATTTGCTGAGCCCTGAGCCCCTTTATGGAGTCCTCGCTATTTTTACACCACTGAGGGGTCTTGGTGCCCAGTCTGGGGGACAGATCTGCTCACAGGTGCACATTTCAGAGTGGCCATCAAGCACATTTACTCCTCCAAGGCACTCACATTGCTCCCCAAACTCAATATCCCCCCATATTCCCCCCATACAAGCTTCACCTCCCCTGCTCTCTTCTTCCTTGTTCACACCTGCCTAGGCCATCCACAAGCTCCCCCCTTAAAGCCCTGGCCCCCCTCACAGGTGCTCTGTCCACATGTGCTTCTTGATCCCAACCACCACACATAGCTCCGCAATGCCTGGCTCCAGGGACACTGTGACCCTCCTCCCATGACCCTAAGATAGCCCGGGCCACACTCACTGCGCCCGTTGGCCCGGATGAAGTGGGTGGCCTGCTCAGGGCCCCCTGGCTCCCGGGCATACACCTGGTGCTGCACACTGAGGTTGCTGCCCTGCAGGGCCTCAAAGACGCCCTCGATGGTGAAGTAGTGAGGCCGGTCATCTGTGCGAGCATCCAGATACAGCAAGGCAGCACGTGCAGTCCAATTGAAGTGCCCGTGTAGTGTCACTACAAACTCACCCAGCTTGGGAGCAGAGGGGCCAGTGCGAACCAGGGTACGATAATGCTCATTCTTAGCTGCAAAACCAGAGGCCACAGCGCCCGCAGTCAGCAGGGGAAGGCGCCAATGGGAGGCAAAGCGGGCCACAGAGGCAGCAGGGTACACGCAACCAGGGCCCAACAGAAGGTCAGGGTCATGGTACAGCTTGAGGTCCACAGCGCGCAGCGGTGCCAGGTACTCAGAGCAGGCGCCATCTAGTTCAGAGCTGACAAACCGCAGGTCCACGGGCAGTGCCCGGCCCAGCGCCTCCACAGCTAGTGCCACAGCGGGACCGACCCGTGGCCAGGCCCAGGCATAGCTCAGGTTGTGTTCTGGCAGCACCACCGCCAGCGTCAGGTTCCGCGCCCCGGGAGGACGTACCCCACCTGCCAGGGCTGCCACCAACAGCAGGAGTGATGGCAGTGCCATGGGGATAAAGCAGCAACCCCACTGCCCCCAGAACCGGGGACTGCTCTGGCCTGCAGGGGAGGCACAAGCACCACCCAACCTGGAGCCTGGGGAGGAGGGCCAGGGAGAGCCTAGGGGTAAGCTAAGTAGGCTGGGATACAGAAAGTGCTGGGGACCAGGGAGAGGAGGAGGAGATGGGAGGACGCCTGGTGGGTAAGGAGTGGGCTACCAGCCTAGGGCAAGGACTGCAGACTGAGAGCAGGGTGGCAGGAGAAGGGAGGGACCAAGGGGGCCTGCGCCGTGATGGGGACAGTGAGAGGTGAAGTAGCCTGATGAATCCAAAGCTTAGAAGGAAAAGGGGATCTGAGGCTGGGATGGGGTGGGGGTGGGGGGAGGCTGATACAAAGAAACGGCCTGGGGGAACCTCGCAGCTGAAGAGGCTAGGCGGGCAGGGAACTGGGGAAAATAGGCCCAAGGGGCGTAAGGTGGGAGGGTGGCCGCGCCGCGGAAGGACTGGGACCATGGGCTGGCGGGGAGCGAAGCGAGGCCTGGGCCGGAGGGGAGGGAAGGCAGGGGTAAATCTCCCTGTGAAGGCTTCTCCCGAAGCTCCTGCTTGGACTAACGGGCCCCGGGCGCTGGTCCCATCCGGAGCTGCGGCGGCCCCGCCCGTGTCCCCGCTCCTCTCCGCTCCGCTTCTCCTGGGCCCGGCGGCCGGCGCAGCCCGGCGCTTCCTCCCGCCCCCCGCCTGGGCCCCCGCGCGCGCCGCTCGTCCGGGTCAGGTCGCCTCGGCCCGGCCAGTCTCCGCTCGCTGCGCCGGCGGCGGCCGAGTGTGACTCCCCGGGCAGGCCGCCTGCCCCCGCCCCCGCCCGCGCCGCCCCTCCTCCTCCCCCTCCCGGCCCCACCCTCCGGCGCCTGCTGCCTCCCCCCACCCCCCAGCCGGGCGCCCAGGGACCTCAAACCCACCCCAGTGAACGCTTGGGGGCTCCGCGCAAGGGCCTCGCGGGCGGCGAGGTTCCTGGGCGTTCCCTCGCTGGGAGGGCCTGCCCCTGTCTCCCCCAAGCCCCTGGTCACCCCGCCGCTCTCCTTGCATCTCACACGTTCCTGCGACCCCGGGGCTTGTCTTCTCCCCCTCGCTTATCCTGCTTTTCTTAGGGTCCCCTCTCTTAACTTTCAGAGTTCCTCAATGGCTCCAGTCTCCAAGAAGCAGTCAGAAATCCCCATTTGGTATCCTCTCCAGTCCCCCACCTAGTGAACCATACCACCCACCCTCCTAACTGCCAGAGACCTCTCACTCCACCAGGAAGACATGCCTGCTCGCCGAGCAGGTCCCTCCAGCAACAAGGGGCTCCCGTGTTCCATTTTCATGAGTCCTTATAAAGTCCATGAGGCTCCTTCTTCCCTGGAACTCAACCCTTCATTCTCCTTGTCTCCATGCCCCCTCTTGTGCCCTCCCCTCGACCTCAGAGGCCCACCACACCCCACCCAGCTTCCACGCCATCTGCTCAGGGTCTCTTCTTTCTTTTGTCCTCCTGCACAGCAGAGGCTAGCAGCCGATCAAAGCTTATGGACTGACTAAGCAGAACATAGCCCCCAGCGATGGGAGCCAATTGTACCCCACTTGGGTTCCACCCCACTCCCAAGCTTCCAACCAAGATAGAAAGTGCACCCGAGGCACCCCATGCCTGGAGCGCCAATCTGATCCTGAGGAACAGCTTGTGAGGGATGATATCATGGTTGCTGGAGAGACTTGCTATGGGACCTTGGGGACTTTTCTCCAACTGTCATAAAGGACATGCACATCAGCCCATTCTCCTCCCTGTGCTGAGAGCCACAGCTTCTCTCCCTCTTCAAGCCACTTCTCCAGAAATCACAATGCCAAGAAGCTAAGAGCGCTCCTTGAGTTCTGGAGGCGGGTGGGAGTGTAGAGTGAGGAGGGGCACAGTTTCTCTGAGATGAAGGCGACACCTAGTGGTTTTGGGGAGGAAATTAAGAGCAATGCCACTTTATCCTTCCGCACGATATTTATTTATTGAACACTGGCTGCCTTGCACAAGGTGTGGGGGGGAATACAAAGAAAGCCAAATGACACAGCTCTTACCTTTGAGAAACATACAATTGGAATCCCTCTAGGATGCAGAGGCTGCCCCTGACAATGTCTCTTGTCTCGAGCCCTGTATGGAAGCCTTAGGACAACATCTTTAACACCGGGAGATGGTAACTCTAGTTCCAGACTTCCAACGCTGTGAGTGAAAAAGAATTTCATCCTATATGGGCAAGGCAGAGAAGGTGGGAACAGTCAAAAGGGTGACAGGACAACCTGAAAAAGGCTTTAGACCAAGTCAACCAAATAATTGCTTTTTAAAGCAACTGCATGCAGCTTTATGAGACAAACAAATCCAAAATGACAAAAATCTCCAAGAGAATTGCAGAATGGCAAGGCTAGGAGGAGTCTTATAAACATATTGTTCAATCCCCACAGAAGGAAGTCACATAGCTTCCTTCCCTGTCCCTCTTCCCCAACCCCTGTGCTTTTTACTTGCATAACAGAGACTAAAATCCAGGCTTCCTGGTCCCTAAGGTGGAGCTCTTTACAGATATTCTGCTGACTCATGGAACTTACTGTATAAAGCCGTGCTTACAGTGTAATGGCCACCAACAACCCAAATGAGTCTCTCGGGAACACTTGCAGACCCCAGTGAGGACCAGCCATCACTGTTACCCAGACTCCCAGACAAGTTCACATACAAGATGTCATTATTCAGAATATGAAAGACAATTCTTCACTATGTAGGGATTAAACATTCAAGCATCTTACCCCTTCCCTCTTCCTTCCAAGTGGCCACTTATACTAGAAAGTGGGAAGGGGTGGGGAGATAAAAATCCCCTAATGAAGTTTTTTTTTTTAATGGCCAATGAGAAATTTTTGTTTTTTGCTTTTTCATTTTGGGGGGGGGGAATCTGAAAATATTAGATAAATGAGATCTTTGGTTATCTATATATCCAGTGATCCAAGCTATCACTGTTTATCGATAGGGACAAGATCTTGGCTGTATTTGGTGACCCTGCTGCAACACATACAAAGCTTGGGAAATCTATAGACTCTGTTGGTCTACACAGCACTCAGGATCCAACTTTCTCTCCCTAGGGTTCTTATGGCCTCCTACTGCTCCATAGACAGATACCACTTCTAATTTCTTCTGGACAGAGTTGGCCCAAACACCTTTCTGATCCAGAAATAAACTGCAGAGCATCAAATTGACCAGCTGCTAGAAGCTGCTGTAATTTCCAAGCTGCCCTGTTCCTTAGTGGAAAGAAATCCTAACCCCAGTCACACTCAGGCCAAAGGAGCCTCAAGACCCTAGCTGAGTTCTGAGACCACCAGGGGATTCAGGCTCATGCTAATTTTCTCCATGACAGGCTCTGCTGCCCCAAACTGACAGCACTGAACAGTTTTATAACTGACCAGATTCCACAGCTAAATCTGGACCTTCAGTTTTGTTCTACACCAGACCATGCCTCCCAGGCCTACAGGATTCCAGAGAAGCAAAATATCTTCCAGTCTTCTCTGTTGACCTAACCAGCATAAAAGGGTTTTGGCAACATGTGATTGTCACCCGCACACAAGATGGGTCCACAAGAACCTGCTAACAGAGGGCAGAGAACAGCCAGGGAAAAATCAAATAAAGCAGAAAAGATACATTTTAAATGACACATTTCAATGGGAAAAGGAGAAGGCAATGCAAAAAGAGGAACATAGTCAAGTATATTAAAAGAAAAGAAAGACTTTATTTAAATTATACATTATTTATTTTAGCCCCAGTGAGGGAGAGACAGAATCCGAAACAAGTTTTCAGAATCCTGAAAACTACCGAAGGACCCTTCCCCTCTGCTGCCTTCTCTCCTCCCACCCACACGGCGGTGCACAGTGCGATTCTAGACCTGGGGTCCAGTTCACCTCCTCATAAATATTCGACAGCCTGCGAGGGCTGCTATGATTGTTTAAACAGTCAAGGGTTTTTACTTTGAATTCACACATCTCTTTCTTTTGTAAGTTAAAAAGTTTTTAAATTTAAAATATTTTCAAATCAGATCCCAGCTTCCAACTCACCTGTCTAGATATGTATTCTGAAAGGTGAACTGGTACCATACTCTGAGAGCCAGAAATATCAGCTTTGTGAAAACAGTCTAAACAAATAGTTTTCCAATGGAAATTGCTTCATAGAGAGCCAATTATTCCTAAGAGAGGAATTTAAGAATTTTCAAGAGAAGCAACTACGTACATTTATTTTCTTGATGATTCAAGCTCCAGGTGAACCATATTTCACCTGTCTGCTCCATCCAGGCCTGGACCAGCACCTCTTCAGGTGTCCAGGAAGGCCCCAGTGGTCTCTTCTGCTCTCCCACATGGGCCTGTCTTCCTAGGTACATATACTGCTTCCCCATGTTCCTATTACAGCCATTACCAACCCCAGTAGTTACTCACCACCCCTTGGGAGCATCTGATAGCATAAAGTCTCAAATATAATTTTCTCTCTTCTATAATATAATAGAACTACCATATGATATAGTAATCCCACTACTGGGAATTTATCCAAAGGAAATGAAATCAGTACGTTGAAGAGACATCTGCACCCCTATTTTGATTGCAGCACTATTCATAATAACCAAGATATGGAATCAACCTAAGTGTCCATCAATGGATGAATGCATAAAGAAAATGTAGAATATTTACACAATGGAATACCATTCAGCTATTAAAAAGAATGAAATCTTGTCATATGCAGCAACACGGATAATCTTGGAGAACATTGTGTTAAGTGAAATAAACAAGACACAGAAAGACAAATACTGCATGATCTCACTCATTTGTGGACTCTAAAAAAATTATCTCATAGAAGTAGAGAGTAGAATAGTGGTTACTAGAGGCTGGGAAGGCTTGGGGGAGGGAAGGATGAGGTGAGGTTAATCAATGGGTACAAAGTTACAGTTAGATAAGAGCAATAAATTCTGGTGTTTCACTACACAGTAGGGTGACTACAGTTAACAATATTATATTTCAAAATAGCCAGAAGAGAGGATTTTTAATGTTCTCACCACAAAGAAATGATAGATGTTTGAGGTGATGGATATGCTAGTTACCTTAATTTGATCATTACACATTGTATCCATATATCAAAACATCACATTATATCCCATAAATATGTATAATTATTATGTGTCAATTAAAAATAAAATAAAAAAGAAAACAAGCAGAAAAAAATGTAACTGAAAAGTTTTACAAGCTACCAAAAATTTTAGATACACTTAATAAAATCCATGGATAAAAAAATTAAGTAACTTATTTCATAGTGGGTGTGCTTTATTCAGTAAGATTGTGAAAAATCTGTTTTATCAAATCATCATGAAATATTTATTATGATTACAGTCAATCTGAAGCTTATTTCAACTTATAAAATGATTAAGATCTTTTAGCTCTTATTAACAATGTATACATTTTAACTTGTAGTGATAAATGTTAGATTCCAACTCAAAACCGTGTTAGTGGATTATTATTTTAAGGAGCTCATGAGCAAAAATGTCTGAGCTCTGCAGCTTAAAACAGCACAGAAAGTCAATGGCTCCGTAGTGACCCTCCATCCTATCAAATCTAAGTCTTCCTTCTAGGAAATATTTTGTAACAACGCCTTTACTGATCTAAACTGAAATTCATAGATAATGCAACCTATCTATACACATAATTTCAAAACAGCAATAAAAGTCCTAATTGTAATAAAAAAGAGAAATAAAAAGACAATAGCTTATAAAAAGTAGACATTTCAATATGTACATGGTCAGATATGACTGTGAGAGAAGAAAGGAAGCACTCAGATGCTTCCACCTAAATATAAGGAATGAGTAAATTAGAATTAAAGAGGATACCAGAAGCAATTTCATAAAGAAAAATATTAGATTAAACACCAGTATTAAGATAAGTAATAACAGACCAGATTTATTTCTATATAACACCTTACACAACTGTTTGGTGGAACACTCAAAGATTGTTCAGAACTCGGGATATAAATCATGCAGAATTCAGGACATTTATGACATCTAAAGTGTATTGCCAGTGTCAAGGTATAAATAAAATTCCTTCTCACATGGAATACATTCTTAATTGTGTGGAACTTTCTCACATTGCAGAGTCTAGCATCCATTGCCCCCAACTACTAAAATGCCAGTAGCACACACTTCTCATCACTATAGCAACCAAACATGCCCCACACATTTCCAAATGCCCCTGGGGGAGGTACTAATGTTGGTAAGAGCCAAGAGCCTAAAGGACAGAGAATAAGACCACCAGGATCTGGCTCTGCCTTCCACTCCAGACTCCTCTGCAGCCACATGTGCCTTCTGAACACACAGAACTCTTTGTAGTTCCCTAGGTGGGCCACGGTATTCCATGCCCATGTGTTTTCCATCAGCCTGAAAGTCTTCTCTTCCCTTGCTTTCTAACTATTCTCCTTTGAGGCTTTCCCAGGCCACTTTTCATAATCCTTAGTTTAATAGATTGGTTTTAAAGTAGGTCTTTCTACCTACCTCACTAGATTGTGTATTCTGTGAGAAGGAATTTTATCCTGCTTAATTTTTGTACCTCAACACGGGCAAGACATTTTAGATGTCAAATAAATGTTTTCTCAGTGGATAAACAAGAGTACAGACGAAGGGATTCACTTTCAAGGAAAGAGAAATAATTCCTCTGAAGCTGAAGGAAAAATGGGACAACAGATGGATATAGTGATAGGTAAATTTAATGTATCTGTTGAGCATTGAACTTGGTAGGCTAGAAACATAACCTCCCACCCCATCAGTCTTCACCTGTGCCATGAAAAAAGTCTCCTTTTTACTTTTTCACAGCATAATGGACAGAGTCCATAACACTCTCTCCTCCCTTTTGATCATTTAAAAGCTCAGTCCAAAAAGAAAAAAAAAT
The DNA here is from genome assembly GCA_963575035.1 of Avahi laniger. Lineage (NCBI taxonomy): Eukaryota > Metazoa > Chordata > Mammalia > Primates > Indriidae > Avahi > Avahi laniger. The sequence continues at coordinate 8,645 of CAUYSK010025639.1, read as the reverse complement.
TAAAAATTAAAATAAAAAAATTCAGTCCAATCTGGTTTTAAAACTCCAGTCTCAGGTCCAATGCAGAGCTCATCCCCTTTCCCTCTTAAGCCACAGCCTAAATTAGAGGAGAATAGTGTCCCTTCTATCACTTGGTGGAAAGGATGGAAAAGTATTCTCTCCTAGGTCCGTGACTCCCTCCCTTAAATCATCTTTTATCTTATATAGACTGGGAATGGAGGTGGGGTGGTAAGGTATGGGTTGGGGTTGGTTAATGGTCAGAAGTAGCAGGGCCAGTTCTACTCTTTTTAAGCCCTGGAGAAGGTGTTGGACCCCAATTATTAGCAACTCTCTCTAGAATGTATGGTACTTAGCGCTTCCTTGTCCCCAGCTTTGGACCCTAGTCATCAATTCCAGGGCAATAGGAGAAATTCTACTCCATATCTTCTACAATATACTAAAATGAAGGGAAGATTATATAAAATAAGGAATTCAACTACATTCCTCGGTGAGCAGGCAAAGTCATCTTTAGAGTGAGAGAAACTACCAGGAGTTACAGGTTCAGGCAGAATCAAGAAAGCAGAGATAGACTAGGGATAGAACATTGGATGAAAGCCACATATACTTTCTTCCTATTAAAAAAAAAGGCACATATACAATATTATACAAAATTTTACGTATCATTTCAGGTACCCTTGGATCATCTGGAAACCCTCAAGGGGCCAAAGAATCCAGATGAACAAGCCTTGGGCTAAGAGAAAGCAAATAGAAAGGTTGAACAAAGTTCGTTATTATTACAAACAAACAGTTCATTGTTTGTATAATAATATGAGAGAAAGGAGTGAGTATTTAGTTAGGCAAAGAAAATGCATGTAAGGAAAGTCCGACATCTAGGGACTTTTGTACACCTAGAAGCAGTCCATGCCAGACACCAGTTTTCTAAATGCAATGTTATAATTCTAAGCAGTCTCTGATTGCTTGAATACTTTTATATAGTCAACTCATTTTTCAGTGTTATGCCATGATATATCCTACTATGCAGCAAATATGATTAGTAATTGAGGGAGTTGGAAGAAGGGGCCAGAAAATTGATTATACCTTAAATGTAAAAGTTGAACTAGAAAATGGTAACATTGATCATGTCCCTGAAGAGGAACAAGGTATCTGAGGGACAAGATGGGAGGGGGAGTTTTTTTCATTATTTATCATTTTGAAACGTGTGCAAGTATTACCTAGTCAGAATTTTTAATTAATAATTAATATTAATCAAACAAGAAGGTATAAAAATATATAATATTGATATAGGGTGTTTGGATGTTTTAAATGTCTTAAAGGAAGGCAATGGGACCTCAAAGGGAAAGATGGGATTTCCTTAAATAGATAAACCCACATGATGAATCCCTCATAGCTATATCATGGAGATTAAAAACATCAGAGGGCAGAATGGTGACATCAGAGCTAAGAGGGCTTTTCTGAAAACCAGTAATTTGGGACCAAAAGATAATAATGAAGTATTTCTTACAGAGAGTGTAATCCAAGATTAGTAGGTTTAAAGAAGAGTTAGAACTAGAATGTAAAAAACAGGTGCCAGAAGAAAAAATAACCCCACAAAACATGATTTAGATACTTTCATGTATAATGTCATAAAAACAAAGGTAAGATTGGTTGGGGTATCTCTGGCCCAAGAATAAATGAAATTATTAATATTTTGATTTTCCACAAAGCAAATCTTGACCAAACACCAAAGATGAACTGTAAACCTGACTTAGACTCTTACTTGATGATAATTTAAAAACAAACAATCAAGATGTTTATTTAGATGAGAATAGGGTTTTAAAAACAATAGGCATAATCTATATGATTGCAAAAACTTCATGTGAGTAGATGAGTCAGTCATTGTCCTCAAACACCTGCTAGGTCACCAAAAGTAATGTGATGCCACCCTCTCCCACCAAGTGACAGCTGAGAACATCTCCCATCAACAGTTTACTGAGGTAAACTGTCTAACAAAAAGGTCAAAAAAGATTTTCCATCATCTGTGGTTCAGAGGAAAACAAGATAAGAACACTAATGTTTTTTCTTTCAAATCTAGGCTTTTTAAAGTACATGAAAAATGTAATGCGAAATATCTAAAAAAGAAAAAAAAAAAACAAATCTAGGCTTTGAACTAACCTGACAGAGGTAAAGTAAACAGATTCCAGGATCCCCAAATTAAAACCTATTTACAACAAAAATAAATGTAAAAGTACCTTGTATATTGTAAAGCATTATATAAATGTTAATTACTATGGTAAGTATTAGGGGTCTTGTATATCCAAAAGTGAACTAGATTCCACCATCAGCAGTTTGAGGCCATTTGCTGGAAAGGTAAAAAAGAAAAATTTTTTTAAAAGAATTTTCTTGTTTTCATAACGTTGTGTAAAAGTTTTCAAATTTTTCATCTCTTCATTGAAAACTCTAATAAGAGGTAGCTGATCATTGTAACATGACCAAGGAAAAGAAACTGTTCAATCCAGGTCAACATAACAAATATTTATTGAGGGGCCTTTAGGAGATACAAAGAGAAGTCAAAATATAGTTGTCTGCCCTGCCCACCCACAAAAGCAAGCTCATGTGGCAGGGCAATGGTCAGAAGTAGCAGGGCCAGTTCTACTCTTTTTAAGCCCTGGAGAAGGTGTTGGACCCCAATTATTAGCAACTCTCTCTAGTGAAGTCATAAATGGCTGTGCTTCCCATTCCACTGGCCGGCTCTGACCCTGGCAGAGTCCTAGCTCTGTGTAAGATCTCCCTGTTCAGTCAACAGGAAGCACCGGCAGAAGACTGGAAGGCAGGAGGAAGAGAGAAGCCAGATTTGCCTTTCCTTTGTTGGTGTCAAAATACGAAAGAAAAAAAGAGAGAGAGAAAGGGAGAGAAGCCAGAGTATCTCTTCCCCTTCTCTCAGCCTTGGCCAGCATCTGAACAGAAGCTTTTTGGCTCCCTCTTCTCTAGAACAGACCTTCCAAAGTTTCAGCTGCTAAATTATCCTGGCCCCCGACTTCCTCTCCTTCCTTCAGCGTAGGAATGATAGATGATTCCTGCTGCTGCTAATCTCCCTTTGAATTACCTCACCTTGCCTTGAGTAGCTTCTCGGGTCTTCCATTGCTTTGACAGCTAGCTAATTCTCTGTATTAAATTCCCTCTGTTTTTAAATACTTAGAGAGATTTCTGTTTTCTTGGTTGGACCCTAAATCTGGCAGCTAAGCCAAAAATGAGTTTACTGTATTGAAAGCAAAGACCCTGACTCAAAAATTGCCAAGTTCAAAGTTCACTGCTATCACTGTGAGTCCAGACTGAGTAAACAGAGTAAAGAGATGATTGATTTGCCTCTTCTCCCCAAAAGACTCAAGAGAGAAAATGAGTTTGAGGAAAACAGAGAGAAAACAGCATTACGGATTTCCTGCTTCCTAGTCCTCAGGACAATATGGGGAGGGGGCTGCTGACAAGGACAAGGCCATTTTTGAAGCCCTCTTAAAATGTGGGATGAATCAGAGAGGAGAATGGACATACATAAAAAAAAAAATACTGAAAAGATTATGGTACTCCCCCACCTAAAAAAAAATTAATCCTAAACTAAAATATAAGTGCAAAGAAGTACAATAAATTCAGATTTCTTTCGATAGTAACTACTTCCATGTTTTAAAAATATATCAAAATCTTTTCCTCCAATTCTATTTGGTACCCCAGCTTTGCTGGTGCCCCTAAGGGCACACTTACTCTGCCTATTGGGTCATGCAGTGAAGAGTCTGTCCAGCCTGCCCTGCCCAGAGCCCCAGCAGTCAGCCTCTCAAGGAGGGTGGCACGTGCTTCCACGGGGAAGCAGGGTGCTGAAGGCCGAGTCTCCTAGGACCCAGGAGTGGCAAGAAGCAATGCTCAAGTCTCACATGGGCCCAGAGGGAGCTGTGGGCTTTAGAAGGAAAGAGAGCTGTCCTCCTAGATGTGCCAGGCCTAAGAGGCTTCTCCAGGAGAGAAGAGAATGTGCAGGGTTCACCTGCTGTTGGCAAGGCACACAGCGTATGACAGAACTAGGATGTGATCCCTTCACAGTCACGTCAACATTCGGTCCAAAACAATATGACCCAGATTAACCACTCATTTCATTCAGCCAATTTAGAATAATTTTTGCCTGTTTCAGTAAAATTTATCCTCAAAGAATAAGTTTTTGCTACCAAGAAATACATATTTATAGAAGTGGCTATAAAATTGAAATAAAAATGAAGGCCTATTTTTTTCACCTATAAAAAAAGATTTTTAGAAATAATAATACCTAATGTTAGTAAATGTGCAGGGAAATGGTACCCTTATACACTACTAATGAGAGGACAACTCAGTACAACTTTAGAGAGCGGCTTGGCAATCGCTATCAAAGCCTTTAAAACAGTTTTACCCTTAACCATCAATCCCACTTTAAGAATTTAGCTGAAGAAAACAATCATAGATTAAGCCTCAAAGATCCTCATCATGGTACTGCTTATAATAATGAAAAATTAGGAAAGATCTATTAATAGGGCACTGTATAATTTTGTTACACTCATACATTAAAATCCAAGCAGCATTGTTCCAGAGACGTATGACATTCAAATATTGTTCATAATATTTCATTAAGTGAAAACAGAAGGTTGAAAAATGTATGGAACAAGCTCACTTTCATTAAAAATACACACACATGTACACACACACATACATAACAGGAACCTGACACAACATAAATCAAAATGTTAAAAGTGGTTATCTTCTGGGGGTAATAAGAGTTAGAATTTATACATAAACATATATATCTGTATTTTTCAATAATTATGTATTACTTTTATAATAAGAAAAATTATATAAGAATTTTTTAAAGGTACCATAGGGATGAAAGAATAACAAAAGAGTTTTTTAAAATGTCACTGAAATAGGTCTGTAGTTTGCATTTAACAAATATTGTAAAAATTGATAGAATTTTATGTATAAATTACCATGGTATTTGTTTATAAAGACGTATAACTTTAATTCTGATCTCGGCACCATTGCTGGAGAAGGAAAAAAACAGACATATAACTTTAAAACACAACTTTACAGCTCTTTTATACAACTCCACCACAGTTAGTATTCAGCTCAATTAAATGCTTGTGAACTAGATTATAAATGATCTATAAGAGGAAGAACACAAGGAATTTGTTAGTTCACAGATGACAGCAAGTTCCTCCAGTTACACCTCAATCACATTTGACTCTATTGACTGTCACTTCCTTCCTAAAGCCTTACTATGGCTTCTACAACAGCTCATACTCCTAGTCATCCTTCTATCTCCATATCCAACTGATATGTTACCATGATGATCCTCTTCCTCCTCTGAACATGGGCTCTAGCCTTCACATTTTTGCATTCTTTTTTCCAGACTCATTTCCTTAGTGAGTTCTTCCACAATCATGGCCTCACCTATCACTTCACCTATCCCTTCAATGTACATAACTGCCAGTAGAAAATGGCCTTGTGTCACTGGGTGTGGGCATGTGTACTGTTGTTGTTACATATATAAGGTATTTTGATATTGCACAACAGTAATGATTAGAATTTTGTAGTACAACTCACCAAGGAAAAGATTGCTCAGAAGATTTGAGGAAGAGTTGTTGGCACCGATGGCAGTGAACTCCTTCCTCCCTCCCCCAAAAGCAAATCAAATAAAAATAATATGTAAATAGAAAAAAGTCAGCAAAACATGGGTTTCAAATTCTCAGGTTAATTGTGTCATACCTTGTTTGGGTATGAAGAAACTAAGTAAATGCAATAACTGGACAAAGTAAAAAAAAATCCTAGATTCTATTAATACATTTATAAAACTCATGAACAAAGTTATACATTTTTATTAATTGTATCTTTGTTTTTTATTTTTTTGGTGATCAGTCCTAGCCAGCTAATCACATTACTCTTGTGGACTCTGCTTCAAGGCACACCTCACTGCCTCCCTCCCCTCCTAATCAAATTTCTGCCCTTAAGCTTCTCTTATATAGAAATTACAAGCCACCATTGGGCTGCAGATTCATTATTTAGACTCAGGGTATGTTAATCATAGGTCCTGAAATAAGCTAAGAGCTAGAAGCATCCCTCAGACCTAATACACAGAACATAGAGATTATAGACTTTTATAATAAGAAGACAGCAATTTTGGGATAATTTTTCGCCAAGCTTCACTGGGCCTTAACATTTACCTAATAAAAATGCTTCAGGCAAGCAAAACAGGAGAGAAGGAGATGGCTGAGGAGAAGAATAGAACTTCCAAGACTCAGAGCCACTAACACCTCCAGGAGGGGGACGGGAAGCATCTACACAGTATCGAGGACTATAAAGCTGGGCCGTGCTCTGTGGTGCCTGCTTATTAGGAAAGTGAAGAAAGATACAGGTCCCAGGGCTTGCCAGCCAAGAAGAGGGGTTATTATAAATATTCGTACATGGAAGTTACTCCTCAGAAAAGGAATGCTAGCCAAACTAAACCAAGATCAAGAGACAAGGGCAATCAATTGGGCAAGAGAATCAGAGGGGCAAAGATAAGGGCAAAGACAGAAAAAAAGGGTGAGGATCAGCTTCTAGAAAGTGATAAGAAGGCAACAAAATTTGTGGGATGGTTCAGGTCCACAGATTGGGATTCACTCTGATCCTACCAAACCTCACCAGGTTAAAGGCAGATCCTTGAAGGTAATACACCTGTGTGGTACCTTCTCCTTCCTCTGAACCGCTTCCTGATTTTCAGGAAGTCCAGATTTTCTTCAGATTTGACAGAGAGAGGGCTGCTGTGTTATTAGGGAGACACTTAGGGCAGGCTGGGAGCACCAGGTGAGCTCCTCTGATCCTCTTAGCCCACACACTCCATAAAATATTACAGGTGACTTCAGCACCACCAGGAGTACAGCCAAAAACTCTGACACTTCTCCACAGCTGACTATAGTGGAATATCCTCTGAGACATCACACTGTCCAGGTCTCTTCCAGCCACATGGCAGCTCTTTCTCAGTCTCTTATGGACTCTTCCTTATCTACCTTTCCTTGGGTTGACTTATGTTCCTCAGAGATCTATTCTAGATTTTTTTCTCCACTCAACTTTCTTTCTACAATTATACCTATACCCATTGCTACAATAACCAATTTCTATATGCCAAGAATGAATCACCAGTCCATTTCTGTCAGCTCTAAAATCATATATCCAATTGCCCACAGGATCTCTTTACTTGATAGTCTTGCAGGCACTTCAAACTCAACATCCAAAACCAGACACATGATTTCCCTCCAAAATACCTTGCCACCCCAATATTCTTTTACTCAGTAAAGGACAACACCATCCACCTAGATGTTCAAACCAAAAACCTCAGTCATCCTGAATTCCCCCTCATTCCCCACATTCAAGTCTTGCTGGATATACCTCCAAAATATGCTTCAAACCCACCCACTTCTCCACTGCTTCTTCCCTATGCAGTCCAAATCACCATCATCTTTCACTTGGATCAATGTAACAGCCCCTTAACTTGTCTCCCAGCATCTAGTGTTGATTCACTCCTATTCACTTTCTATAAAATATTCAAAATGCAATGCTGGGCCGGGCGCGGTGGCTCATGTCTGTAATCCTAGCTCTCTGGGAGGCCGAGGCAGGCGGATTGTTTGAGCTCAGGAGTTCGAAACCAGCCTGAGCAAGAGCGAGACCCCGTCTCTACTAAAAGAAAAAGGAATTAATTGGACAACTAAAAATATATAGAAAAAATTAGTCAGGCATGGTGGCGTATGCCTCTAGTCCCAGCTACTCGGGAGGCTGAGGCAGTAGGATTGCTTGAGCCAAGGACTTTGAGGTTGCTGTGAGCAAAGCCGAAGCCACGGCACTTGTCCTGGGCAACACAGTGAGACTCTGTCTCAAAAAAAAAAAAAAAGAGATTTTATGTATAATGGAATATTTCTTTTCAATAAAATGGAAATTCTGCACTGAAAATATGTAAGAAACTGAAAGTTACAAATATATACCACAATATGGATAAATGTCACACATGAACATAAGTCATGCCAAATGCAAATTTCAAACAAGGACATATTTACAAATATGGATTTATCCATCAGGATAGTGGTTGATTTGGGGACATAGTGATTAGAAAGAGGAATGAGGGACACCTGAGTCACTGTTCATGTTCTTTTTCTTGATCAGAGTTTTGATTACACGAACTTCTCGCATCACAAAAACTTCATAGAGCTTTAGACTACTGATTTGTATACTTTTCTTTTTGTATTTATATTTGCATAATCAACTTTACTTAAAATTCAAGAAACAAATTATGTAGCAGATTAGACACATCTGATAAAGAGTCAAAAAACTGGAATATGTATACACAAACATACATATATGTTTGTATGTACATACACACACACACACACATATATCTTTGAAATATTATGCATATCTCTTAAAGACCTCCTATTCTGAAATATAATAGACTTGTCACATTCTCCTTATGAACATTGTCCTGTACAGAACTTCCAGTATTATGTTAAATAAAAGTGATAAAAATGGGTGTCCTTATCTTGTTATAGATCTTAAAGGAAAGGCTTTCAATTTTCCCCAAGTCAGTATGATGTCAGCCATGGGTTTTTCATATATGGCCTTTCTTATTTTGA
>CAUYSK010025637.1:0-17393 GCA_963575035.1 Avahi laniger | reverse complement strand
CCTGGTCTAGACCCTTTCCTTTGACAAAGTAGGACAATGAGGCCTGAGAGGGCGCAGTCTGGTCACACGGTGACATAGGCGTTGACTCTGGCCTGGAACTGGGGTCTCTACACCATGCTGACCCCTCAGTGGACTCAATGGCATCACAGTCAGTTCTTCCCTGGACCGAGACGCTGTCACCGCAGTCCAGCCATGCCATGCATGGTGGTGATTATTTGTCAGTGGAACTTAGGGGTGGGAAGGGCTCTGGGATTCCTCCTTCTCCCCTTCTCCTCCGGTCCCTGGAAGGAGAGGATGAGGTTAGGGTTATTATGGGGAGCTGTGGTCTTCTCTCCCCAGGAATAGCCGGGCTCCCTTCCTTCTGAGAACAAGTGCTCCCGTGGTTCAGAGGCAATAACAGATGGAGGCCAAGGGCATGGCAAGACGGCACAGGGGTCAAACCCCAGCACTGTGCTTTTTCTAGCCGTGAAGTCTTAGGCAAGCTATTTACTGTCTCTGCGCCTCAGTCTCTCCATGTGTAACTTGGAGGTGGGACTGAGAATAGTACCTGCCTCATAGGGTTGTTACGGGGATGAAACGAGTAACACGTAAGGTGCTCAACAACCCGCAGTTGCTGTGGTCACGAGGAGCAGCTTGGGGCAGTGGCAGAGGAAGCGCCAGGGAGCCAGTCCTGGCTGGGAGGGCAGGTGACATCGCTTGGCATCTTCCTGCCACTTGTTCGACATGCGTCTTCTGAGAACCTGTGACGAGCTCTGAGCCCGGCCAGGGCAGTGGCAGAGGTCTGCACACAGTCTACGGGGACATAGCCCGGGGAACACTGAGTGGAAATCCGGCACGAGAGGCAGCCCTATAAAAGCAGGCAGCCCAGAGCCCCAGAAATGGCATCCTTCTGTACAGCCAAGTTTTCTGGATAACAGAGATCTTAACTCTTTGGGTATAAACATTTTTCTCATTTCATTCATTTGGGATAGAAATTCTATCACTTACCTGCCTTTCTGAACTGAATGTACTGAACACAAATTAGCTTTTCCTTGAAAATTCAGATTTATCATAAAGAAAATAGAATTTAATACATTTCATAGAATCCAGCAGACTAAGGAGGAGCCTCATAAAATATTTAGTACAAAGGTATCGAAGTATATTTTAGTGGCAGGGCCTTTATCCACTTATAATTATAGAAAAACTCTGAGTGTGAAACCCCAAGGTCAGTCTGAGGCCTTTCCCTCCTGGCATCTGGTGGCAGGCAGCAGTTTGTCCAACTCCAGGGCAGTGGCCTGGAAGGGGAGCCGAGGTCACCTGTAGGACAGTGCCTGGCACTGAATATGTGCTTAATAAGTAACTACTGGATGAATGAACGAATGGTGTCGTTTAGCCTGTGCTATGAATTATAACCATGCCAGGGACCATACAGATGCCAACAGTCCCAGCCACGAAAGCCATCCCCTTCTAGATCTGCTGTCGTCCTGGGGAAGGGGGAAGGTGGAGGGGGGGCCCACTGGGGTGGCCTTGAGGAAAGAGCACCAGGCAGGGGCTGGGGAGGCCAACTTCTACCCTACTCTGCTTCTGACCTGCTTACAACCCATAGTGGCAGTAGGCTCACGCTGGGCCTCATTGGGTGCTGGGCCTCAGTTTTATGATCTGAGAGATGGGTGGGAATGTCTGTCTCATTGGGTGCTGGGCCTCAGTTTTATGATCCGTGAGATAGGTGGGAATGTCTGTCTTCCTCATCACGTGGATGCTTGTGAGCATAAAATGAGGTCATAATAAACATGGATGTTCTCTGAAAATGTCAAAGGTATGATGGTGATGTAGGCCACCACCAGCATTGCCATTGTCATCCACATAAGGTGGGCCTCTCTGCCTTCAGTCTCTTTTGACTGGAAGTGACTTGGCACCAGCCCAGTTAAAAGAGGTCTCAATAAGCCAGACACAGTGGCTTGTGTCTGTAATTGTAGCACTTTGGGAGGCTGAGGCAGGAGGATGGCTTAAACCCTGCAGTTGGAGACCAACCTGGGCAACACAGTAAGATCCCTGTCGCTAAAAAAGCAAAGTGAAAACCAAAAAGAGGACTCACAGTGAACTCAGTGGACTCACAACCAAACTGAGAGTGGGAAGAGATGTCGGATCAGATTCAGGGCTCTAAAACCACCAGGATCCAGTCTTCTCCTCTGCATGCTACTTCATCCTCCGCAAACAGCCAGCAGCTCCCAGCCCACAGTGTCCCAGCTTTCTTCCCTGGAGGAAAGCTTTTATCCCCAGCAACAATAGGAAGAATCCCAGGGGGTTCTAATAGACCTGGCTGTGGTCCAGGGCCACTGCCCGGCCTGTCCCTGTGACTGGGGCAGGGTAGGCAGCTCCCACTCAGACCGTTTGTTTGAGCAGGAAAAGGGACCAAAGAAGGTGACCGGGACGGGTGGACACTGCTTCTAGGAGAGAAGGTTGCCGAGCAGATAGGTCTGTCCCGTGCATGTAGTACATTCTCCCAGGGTCACAGAAGCGGGGACCAGACCCCCCAAGTTCCTGCCCCACTGGGTAGCGCATCTGACTTGGAGGCTTTAGGCATTGGGGGAGAGTCAACAGACGACACCGCTGGATGGCTGAAGCCACACCCACCTTCGTTTGTGCCACCTCGCAGTGCTGCAGGCTGCGACCCCAGGCCACAGATCCAGGCTCTCTCTCCCAAGCCCTCCAAGCATCCGTGGGGAATAAGCCCACCCGGCCTGACATGAGTCCGGCAGGGGCAGTTCCACACACTTAGAGATTGCTGGTAGGAGACCGACCCTGTAGAACTATGCTCTCCAGTATAAATTTAAACAGCCACGTGTGGCCAGTGACAACGTTATCGAACATCATGGCTCTAGAGAATTCGGCCTGGGCCAGAGGAGCTGTGTGGGAGAACATGGGCTTCCTGTGGACATTTCCTCGGCTGGTCTGGCAGTAATGACTTCCTGTTCTCACCATTGCAGGCAACAGACAATGACGTGGGCACCTTCGGGGAAGTCAGCTACTTCTTCAGTGATGACCCTGACAGGTAGGCTCTGCCCCCGCATCCCACAGTGGCCCTCTGCTACTCATGAGGTCCGGGAACTTTTGCAGTGCGCGGGGAGAGAGGGTGCTGGGCTCCGAGGCTGGAGCACAGGACTGGGAGTCAGAACCCGTGGGCACTGTTGCTGGTTTGGCCCTGATTGTGGTACAGTTTTGGTCAGGGCCTCTCAGCCCTCTGGCGCATAGTTTCTCTGGCTCTCAAAAGATAGCCTTCAGCTTTGGGAATGGAGAAAATTGCGTCTCTGAGAGGCTTTGAAGCGCTAACAGTGCACAGCGCCATCGCCACTACTACCAGCGGCAGCGAACATTCAGGAAGCCCTTACTGTGTGCCAGGCGCGTTGCCAAGTGCTTCACATGCATTCGCTCTTGGAATCCTCACAACTAAATGCCAGAGGAACTCAGCGCCGGGCACTGCTATCATCCCCACTTTACAGATGAGGAAACTGTGCTCAGAGAGGCTGTCACTTGCCCAAAGTCACAGAGCTGGTAGGTGCCAGGGCCAGGCCTCTGCATGTGGTCGTCACCGCTAGGACACACAGCCTCCCCCAGGAGGGGCTCTCATCGGGCAGCAGCCCGTAGTGGGTTCATGGCCTCAGTGCCTGACCTGTACCTGCCACCCACCATGGTGACATGGCTCTGGCCATTTCTTTCCCTCGTCTTCAGTTAGTCCAAGCCAAGGGGAAGCCCTCTCATTTTAGCGTGATCTAAGGCCAAGTGTCTGATGAATCCAGAAGCCCAATAACATGAGTAAGACAGTGGTTGTCAACTTGAATTGCTGGCCCCGACTGTGTGTGAATGATCAAGAAGAGACTGGGAGATTGTTAGGTGAGTCGAGCCATTCTCTGCCACCCTGTGATGGGAGCCTCAAGATGGGAAGAAGGCGCCAGCACAGCTGAGTGCACCGGGCACCCTGTCCCTCAGGGGACCGTGTTCACGTGGCTTTGTCTTGATCACTTTGGACCTTCTCATCTCTTCCCATCTTCTGAGCCCAGGGCTTTCCCCATCTCTGAGTCAGAACCTTCCAGGCTTGGTGGCTGGCAGCTGCGGACCAGGTCAGAGCACACAAATGTCAACTGACAACTTGGATGAGGCTCTCAAGGGGACGTTCAGAGGAGGCAGTTAGAGAAGTAGTCCTGCTGGAACTTGCTGCTCCCCAGGAGACATTTGCCAGCAAGGCTCAGTCCCCCAAACCCAAGGGCTAGCTCCCCAGAGAGGACCAACCACCCTCCCTTCGCTGGACGCTTTGCTGCCTGGGTGGAGCATTTTGGTGCAAAACCACGTAGGATGGCAGAATTTCTGACCCTCACAGTTCTCCAGCATCTAAATATCTCCAGTGAGGAGACACTCCAGTTCACAGCAGGAAGAGGGTCATTCTGCCTGAGTCTCCTGCTCGGTTAAATCGGCAAGTCCACCGTGTGTCTGACCACTCCAGCCTCGTGTAATCCCAGTCCCTGCCCCCCACGCCCCGACCCCCTTTACGAATAGCCGTTCTTGTGCAGTGCAAGCGAAAGAGAAGACAGATCCCGACTTCATTTATTTCTCTGTTTGGCGCCTTCGGCAAGGACAGGCTGGTAAATGTAGGTCCGTATCCACATAGCTGCTTTAAACATGGCGTCCTTTCTCTGCCCCTTCCCGCCTGAGCAGGTTCTCCCTGGACAAGGACACGGGCCTCATCGTGCTGATCGCCAGGCTGGACTACGAGCTCATCCAGCGCTTCACCCTGACGGTCATCGCCCGGGACGGGGGCGGCGAGGAGACCACGGGCCGGGTCAGGGTCAACGTGTTGGATGTCAATGACAATGTGCCCACGTTCCAGAAGGACGCCTACGTGGGTGCCCTGAGAGAGAATGAGCCTTCTGTCACGCAGCTGGTGCGGCTCCGGGTAAGGGGCCAGGGAGTCCTGTGTTCCAGCCATTCACCTCGTCCTGCCCCTCTTCTGCCCCTTGACCACCCCCTTGGGAAGCCACCGCTGTGCAAATTTGGGAGCCAAATTCTTGGTCTGTGGCAGGTGTCCTCTGGGCATCACCTGGTGTCCCTGGTGACTGAGTGGAGCTACGTGCCCAGTGTCTGCGTCAGCTTCAACTTTAGGTCACCACTTAACACAAGGATCCCTCCGCCACCATTCCCCTTGGCAAGGACGTTGAATGGGAGTAGTTCTTTGCGTAAGGACCCCATCCGAGCCCTTTAGTGGCTGCCACAGTCAGGAAGGGCCACGCTGGAAGGAGCCACACAGGCCATGGGGTACAGCCAAGTGCCTACCTGTAGTGAGTCGCCACCATGCTTCCAGTTCCCACCAAGCTTCCAGTTCCCACCAAGCTTCCAGTTCCCACCATGCTTGCAGTTCTCACCATGCTTGCAGTTCCCACCATGCTTCCAGTTCCCACCAAGCTTCCAGTTCCCACCAAGCTTCCAGTCCCCGCCATGCTTCCAGTTCCCACCATGCTTGCAGTTCCCACCATGCTTCCAGTTCCCACCATGCTTGCAGTTCCCACCATGCTTCCAGTTCCCACCATGCTTGCAGTTCCCACCAAGCTTCCAGTTCCCACCATGCTTGCAGTTCCCACCATGCTTCCAGTTCCCACCATGCTTCCAGTTCCCACCATGCTTCCAGTCCCCACCATGCTTCCAGTCCCCGCCAAGCTTCCAGTCCCCGCCATGCTTCCAGTCCCCGCCAAGCTTCCAGTTCCCACCAAGCTTCCAGTCCCCACCAAGCTTCCAGTCCCCACCATGCTTCCAGTTCCCACCATGCTTCCAGTTCCCACCATCCTACCATGATCTCCGACCACAGACTTCTAAATGTCCTCGTGCCCCCTCCCTACTCTGCGTACCCAAAGTGACAGGACCCAGAGCCTCTGTTTGAAGTGTGTTTCCGAAGCAGGGAGGGACGAAGGCAAGTGTGGAGGGGTGGGCACGGGCCTGCCAACATGGCCACGGCTCCCCCAGGGCCCTGTCCACCCCCCCACTCGGCTCCAGGTGCGCTCGGTGGTGGGGCCCACTGGACTCTCTCTAGGGTCAGAGACAATCTGGAAAGAAGCTAATGAATTCGGCAGCCCCAGAAGAAAGTCAAGGGGTAGAAGGATCCCTGGCCTCATGCCAGTGCCTTCTTCCCTCCTGGCATTCATGCAGCTGTGCGCCAGACACCGTGCTGGCCTCTAGGTGTGCAGCGGCAGTCAAGAGGCATAAGGTTCCTGCTCGTGTGAAGCTGACGGTCTAAGCAAGGCAGTCAGAAATTAAACAAGGAATTACAGTTGGGGGCGAGGGGACTGATGGGGTGCACAGCCCAAGGGCCCTGACCCAGTCTGGGGTGGGGGGTTCAAGCTGGGATGGGAGGGTGTGGGGGACAGTCACGCCAGCTAGGCAGTAACCCTCCCAGCCTCTGGGACATCCCCCCTCCCCCATCTTCCTAGGCCTCTGCCTGTCTTCCAGGTTTCCCAGGCCTCCTCCATACCCAGCACCTGGAGGGGAACAGGGCGTCTGCTGGGAGCCAGAGGGTGGCCTCCAGCCGAGGGACAAGGGGGGCCTACTCGAGTCTTGGACCAGGGCATGACCCAGGGCTGGATCATCCAAAAAAAGGAGCTCTGAGAGGGGCCAGCCCTGCCCACCCTCTTTGGCCCCAGGCTTTCTGCGAGCTCAGGGCCCTGTCTGCCTTCTTCCTTCCAGGCCACGGACGAGGACGCCCCTCCCAACAACCAGATCACCTACAGCATCGTCAGCGCTTCCGCCTTTGCCAGCTACTTCGACATCAGCGTGTACGAGGGCTACGGAGGTCTGTGTGCGCTGAACTGAGCCCGGGAAGGAGGGCTGGGGGAGGCGCGGGCGCCCTTCTTTCTCCCTGACACTCTGGACGAGTCAGAAAGCTGCCCTGGGTTCCTATTGGCTGGAGCAGCGTGCGGCCTGAGGTCCCCCTTCCATAGGGTTGACCTCTGTGTCTCACACCAGCCAGATCTTTCTGTCTTAGGCCCAAGGCCAGCCCTGCAGGTACACTGGGAGTCTGACGTTACCAGAATCTGTAGGGTTCCCCATTTCTTACCAAGGCTGCCAGGGCAGGTCCGTGGGGCAGAAGCTTGTTAGCTGAGCTCCCCCATTCTTTGGGTGGTCCTGTGGCCTCTTGCCCTGCCTTGAGCACTGACCCCTAGAGCCCTGGCAGGGAATAGCAGCAGCACCCTCGAGCTCCAATATCTCAAGAGAGAATACTCGTTTTTCAGATGAAGCAGCTAAGGCCCAGAGACAGGGAGCAACTTGCCTGAGGTTGCCCAGCAAAGCCACCGAGCTTGGCACTAAGGCCCCACGCGATCTGGCTCTTGGCTGCCTCTCTAGCCTCGCCTCTCAGTGCCTCTTCCCCACCAGAATCCAGCCTCTTCGAGCCCCTGATGCTCTCTCCCCTTACAGTGGTCATCTCTATGTCTTCGCAGAGTCTGTTCCTTCCCCCAGGAAAGCCCTTCCTCCCTGTCTGTTTGCCCTGCCCCGCTTTGGCTGTTAAGCTCATAGCTTCTGGCTGGCGTTAAGGGCTCATTTGACACCTCCTTCTCTGGAAACTTCTCTAGTTCTTAAAGACTGGGTTGGGCAGAACAGAGGGATGTGCATGGAATGACTCTGGGTCCAGTGCTCCTTCCTCCACTGCCCCACAGTGAAGTCAGGGAAACACCGTCGCAGAAATTGCAGTCCTGGCCCCAGAAGCCACAGCCCAGTGTTCTCTATAAAATCTATACGCCTCTTTAAAAAGCTTAAAAGTTCCATACCTCTCCCCACCCCCCACCCTTAACCCTCCTCTCAGCTAGAAGAATCCCCTTAGATTCTATATTACTAAAGCAATAATTTTGTTTCCCTTTTCCAAATAGAAGGTTGCAGTTTAATATTGTTGTAA
The DNA here is from genome assembly GCA_963575035.1 of Avahi laniger. Classification (NCBI taxonomy): domain Eukaryota; kingdom Metazoa; phylum Chordata; class Mammalia; order Primates; family Indriidae; genus Avahi; species Avahi laniger. Next base: position 9,484 of record CAUYSK010025637.1, on the reverse strand, counting down.
TGCCTTTGCAGACTACCTTTGCATGCCCCCCACTCCCAAGCCAATATGCCTCCCCTCCCCATTTGAGAATCGATGGCTTAGCGCAAACGAGTACTGACGGAGAGAGGCCAGGCGTGTGCGGTGGTGGGCACATTGGAGGACGAGGTATCGGTATGAGCTCCCTGCAAATCCTGCCTCTCGGCCTGGGTCTGCCTTTGGGTTAGGGTTCTCCACTCACCTCCAGACAGAGTTCTGCCAAAGGTAAGATCTGCAGCACCTGACCCCAAGTGTCTCCCCAGGGGGTCTAAATAGTGCCCAGTGTGGGCCACTGGATGGGCACAAAGAGACCATGGGTGAAGGGATGAGGAGGGAGGGAAGATAAGAGAGAGAGAAAGAGGAGAAAAACACACAGGGTCAGAGGGGGCCAAGGAGAGTGCTGCCATCTGTACCCACTGCCCGGCCTTCCCTGCCACCCCCAATGCTGGGCAACAAATGGGGAACTCTGTGCTTATCTGGAGAGAGGGGCGGTGACAGGGACAGGGCTAGAGAGCCTGGGGCATGACCCTGTCCTCCCAGCAGCTTCCGGACTGATGGGGAAAAATACATAAAGAAAAGTGCCAGAAGAATGGGCGAGACAGACACACAGACAGATAAGCAGGCAGTAGTGCCTACTAGGGAGGAGCCTGGGTTCTAGATTCAGCCAAACCTGGACTCATATCCCAGCTCTGTTAAGTTGCTAGCTGTGTGACCTTGGGCAAGTTACTGAACCTCTCTGGGCTTGGTTTCTTTGTCTGTAAGAGTATGGCTTTTGTTACCACCAAAATAGTTACTAGCTGGTGGGCTCAGCACAGGGCCTGGAACATATCAGGCAGTCAGTAAACCTAAGACAAGACCGTTAGTTCCAGGTGTTCAGAAAACATGGCAGAGCTGACCTGGGCCATGCCAGCTGTATCTTCTCTGCCCAAAGGGGAGCCCTGGCTGGCCGGGCATCTGAAGGCTGCTTACAGGGGTGCCCGGGCTCTGTTCTTGTCATTTCAGTGATCAGTGTGAGCCGCCCCCTGGATTACGAACAGATCCCCAACGGACTGATCTATCTGACTGTCATGGCCAAAGATGCTGGCAACCCCCCTCTCAATAGCACTGTCCCTGTCACCATCGAGGTGTTTGTAAGTACCCGGGGCGCTGGCCTTGCCCTTCCTGCGTAAGGAGTGGTGAGTGCTTCCCAGGGATCCTGCCTGAACCCAGTGGCGTCGAACTGTGTCCCCACGTCCTTGGCTGTCCCCACAGCTCACAGAGTTACCGGCAGACTGTCCCGAAGCCTGCCCCCGGCGGATCTCTGCCGCTGCTGCAGCAACTAAGCTGCCTCCCAGCTTGGCCAAGGACGGACCTGGGCCCTGAAACTCAAGAAGAGTCAGATTGTCCTGCGCTGACATCCTCTGGGGACATCAGGACACCCTTAGATGGGGAATGGGAGCTGGGAGTCAGGCAAGGAGGAAATGTCATGGGATTCCTTTATTTCTGGCCACATTCTGTGAAGTTCAAGGCCGCTCTTGGAAGGTCCTCTTGTCTCTTCTGCCTCTCTATGTATCCCCCTCTGCCTTTTTTCCCTTCCTTTTCCCACTCCTTTGAAGATCTAAAGGGGTCTGAAATCAAACCACGGCTTCTCTGACATGAATATCACGCACACCTTAGCGCTTTCTGTGTCGGAAATTATCAGTCGCCGAATCCATCTCCGCACTGGTTCATTTGCCCCGGGCCACACAGGGATGCAGAGCGTGGTCTGACATCGTGGCCAGCGGGCCTCTCCCTGATGAGACCCCCTACACACACCCCTGTGCACGCACAGGCATGCCCCGTCCCCATCCGCGGGAGAGGGCGGACACGTGTTGGTGGAAGAGTTAGTGCGTTACCGGCCCAGGAGGATGAGAGCCGGTGGCCAGGTTAGGAGGCGCACTGTGACCCGACGGGAAAGCTCAGCAGGCTCTCGCCCCACAGCAGGCTGCGGGACAGCCTTCCCGTCACAGCCCCCGGCACTGCCCCACACCTGGCTCCGGCCATTCCCAAGTGGAAAGGTCCTTGTCTGGGCCGGGGCGCCGTTTGCTCGCTGAATAGGATGGAGCTGGAAGTGAAATGGAGGAGCCCCCAGGTGGGCAGGTAAGAGCAAGATTTAGGGGCAGAACCAGGGACAGCAAAGGGCAGGGCAGAGCGTCGGGGCCTTGCTTCCGGAGTCTTTATGTCTGGGACCCCAGGCCTCAGGGAGTGTCAGGGGAGAAGGACAAAGAAGAGGAGACCCACAGACGCCTAAGAACTCGCCCACCTCCAAACTGCAGCCTCCCACCTCTGCACGCTAAAGGGGTACCAAAGAGCGAGAATGCCTTCCCTGCCAATCGGTACCACGTGCCGCAGGCTTCACCACGCGGGTGACCCGACCCCAGCCCCCAAACCTCTCCTAACCCTGGCCACACTCACAGCCCTGACCAACCCACCCACCTCTTCAACCACCGGATGCTGCTCTGCCCAGGCAGGCAGTGAGAGCCGCCCGCGTGCAGTGCCGCAGCGGGACGTGAAGGTGAACTTGAAGCCTGCTGCACGCCCCAGGAGACGCCGAATGGAAAGAGGGGCGTGGCTTTGAAGTACAGCTCTGCCGCCTTCCAGCTCTGGGGCTCTGAAACTCAGTTTCCTCATCTAGAAAAGGGGGATGATCACGGTACCTGCCTTATGATATTGTGAGAATGAAATGAGATCACACAGGTGGCACCTGGCATGCTGGTGGTCATCACAGCTGATAAGACAGCCATGCGTATCACCAGAGTGCCCATGCCCTAGCCTGTTGCTAGTGCAAGGGGGGCTTTAGAGACGAGCTGAGGCATATGGGAGCCCGCTAGGCTTTGGGGGAGCAGACACAGAAGAGGGTAAGACTAGGGAAATCAGCTGAAGTGTTTTCCACTAGCGCAGGGCTGGGCGGCCCAGGTAGCCAAATGGAAACTAGCACTTGAGCCCCAGCAAGGTGCCAGGGGCTTCACTTCTCCCAGTCCCGTTCAATCCCATTTTACAGATGAGGAAGCTGAGGCTCAGGGAGGGAAGGTAGCTGGCCCCTCGTGACCAGTGCCTTCCTCACTTCCCGCTAGTAAGTGGCAGGGCTAGGATCTGAACCCTGACTTGAATGACTCCTGCATTGACATTATTTCTGCCACAACCATAGGCCTGGAGCCTTGGGGCTCCCCCTCCACCTGTGATTGAGACCAGTGCTTCTCAGAGTTCCCTGTGCACCTGAACTATCTAAGGATCTTATAATAAAATGCAGATTCTTATTTAGTGAGTCTGACGTAAGGCCAAGATTCTGCATTTCTGACAAGCTCCCAGGTGATTCCAACGCTTCTGGTCAGCGGACCACACTTTGAGTAGCAAAGCCTTTGGAGATCTGCCCTCGGGAGATTCTGAAACCCAGCCTCTGCGCCAGACCCCAGACCCTTCCCAACCTGTGGCTCAGTTAAGGAAGGGACCTGGCATCTCTTTTGCCTCAGCCCCTCAAAGGGGCCAGAGCAGGCAGGAAGAGGAAGACCAAAGGGCTGAACTGGCCTTTTATCCACTACAAGTGGAAGAGTGGCCAGCAGCCTCCCTCCCTGGTACCAGAGAGCAGAGTGTCCATGCCTAGGGGTGTGTGGGGCAGGAACCCACCCCCCTTGCCATTCAGCAAGGCGGGGGCTGCCCCGGCATGGAACCGCAGTGGTCCAGGAGAAGGGGCTCCACTTTCAAATGCCCTCAGAGCCGTCATGGGGTCAGCAGGGGCCAGCCCTGACCCCCCGCCAGCAGGAAGGTCTGACAGCGAAGACAGGTGCCACCTCAGCTGTGAGTGAGCATTGTCTCTCAAGCACGGTTTTCAGAGGGCATAGTCACTTGTGTCTAAGGACCACACTTGAAAAGGTCACCGACTTTGGGTTTATTTTGCACATGGGTGGTTTCTAAGTAGCTGTCACTCGGCTAAGCTGCCTCCTCCCTCCACCAAAAGGATTTTCTCTCAACTGAAGAAGAAAACAAACCAACAGCCCCAGCAGAGATGAAGGAGTGACGGCTGCACTTACCGCACAGGTTGGGGGTGGGGACGGGCAGATGGAGATGACAGGGCTCCAGGAGGGGGGGTGCGAGGAGCCCGGTGATTCCTTTTCATCCACTGCTTGTTGGTTTTTAATAAAGAAGTCAAACTCGGTTTGTAGATTTCCCATTAGGGGACAATAAGCTTTTGTAGAGGGAGCCGCTGAATTAGAACTAATAGCGAATGCAGCGCCAAGATCCGGGGAAATATCACCGTTAATAAGTTTCTGCCTCACGCTCTGTCACTGACATTCTCGGCACTGTTTCGTGCAGCCAAGCAGAAGCTTAAATGTCTGAGTATATGGGGCACTCGTGCCCACGCCATGGGCCAGGGACCAGGGGCCAGGGACATGCCCAGGCATGCTGTTGAGGGAGTCCTGAGACTGCCCGTTATCCTGGAAGAGGGACAGGTCACATGAGCCGTGTGCAGTCCAGAGCCAGGGGACAGATCGGAGAGGAAGAGGACCATTCCTTTCTGGGCAGCCACGATCCTGGCGGGCTGGATTCTCTAACATCCCAAGGGGCGAGGGCCAGATATTGGCCCCTGTCTCTCCCATGATTGCTCAGCCAGAGTGACTCCAGCAGAAGGGGCTTAATACAGGATCGCTCCCTCAAAGAGCTCTCAGTTCCCTGAGAAATGAGCCCTCGGAGCACGAACCCTGAAGATCTGTAGTATAAAAACTGCCCAGGGGGGCCTGACTCAGCCTGACTCCGGAGCTCTGCACCCCGCTCTTAGGGCTAGGGAAGGAGTCGGCCCCAAGTGGGCCAGGGAGGGGTTCTTGGTGAGGGGCTGCAGGAGCAGTTGATGAGGATGGCCGTTGTAAAGGGCAGGAAGGCCCTTCTCATTGAAGAGGAGAGGCCGGGAGTGGAGGTGCAGCCAGGGCAGGAGGGGGCAGAGGCTGCATCTGGGCTCCAGTTTCCCTGAGAGGGGTCCACCCCCACCTGGCCCTGCTCAGCCCCTCAGCCAAGCCCCGTCCCCTGCCTCTGGCGATGGCGGGAAGGGAGGAGGCATTGCTCCAGAGCTGACGGGGTGGGGCTCTGGGCCAGGGTTCGCCCAGCAGGTGGAGGAGCTGTTTTCCTGAGTGTGAGGAGGGGTCTGGCTGCACCTGCCTGCAGTCGGCCCCGGGCAGGAGTCAGGCTCTGCAACCACCCGACCCTCGCCTGTCACTGCAGACTTCGGTGTCTATGGGGTGGGCTGTTCCTTTCTCCCTTCATTCTGGAAGAGCCCTAGAACCTTCCACCATCATCTTGGCTGAACTGGGCGAGAGGTCTGAGTGGGCACCCCCAGCGCGGGGGTTGGAGAGCTGAGGGCGGGAGCTGGAGTGAGCTTGGAGCTCAGCTGGAAGACCCGGGGAGAGCAGAGGAGCGGGGAGAGCAGGGGAGCGGGGAGTGGGCGGGCATCCCAGCGCTGCCTTCGTTCTCCATCTTCCTGTCTATCCTGTCCCTCACCGTCCCTTCCTGAGCCCTGCGTACTTCCCCAAGGCCTGTCCTACCTCCTTGAACCACAGCCTGCCAGAGGGACACCTGACCCTCTCGTAACACCCACCTGGCTCTGGTTACACGTAGAGGCCAGAGCTCCTTAGTATCAGCTGGGCCCGGCCTGACCCCTGGGTGCCTGCCTTGGAACGCTGACCAGCCCAGCTGCCTCCCTGGATCCTGCAGCCTGCCCGTTTTCCTTCCAGGATGAGAACGACAACCCTCCTACCTTCAGCAAGCCTGCCTACTTCGTCTCCGTGGTGGAGAACATCATGGCAGGTACGGACCCAGGCGCGGTGGGGGCTGGGGCACGGGGCGTGGGGCTGGGGGGACGCAAATGCAGGCAGCCAGCAGGCGTGGCATCTGCGGTGTACAAACCCCAGCTTTGCCCAAAAATCCAGGGAGGTCCATGGCTTTCTGTGTCTGTTTCCCAGGCCAAGAATCCTGTGACAAATCAGGGAGCCTTTGGGGACATCTAGTTATCTGTCAGGCAACAGCTTTTCACAGAGCACCTCCTGTGTGCAGACGCTCTGGGCACCTGGTCCCGGCCCTCCTGCAGCTACAGTCTAGCGGGGAAGAATATACTGATGGCTGATGAATTAAGCAATCCGGACTAAACGATCTAGAACGTGCAGAGAGCTCTGAGACTGGAGGGCTGGAAGGCAGGTCCCAGGGGCTGTGATTTCAGAGAGAGTGGCCTTGAGAGATGGCGTGTGGTCCTATGGCCAGGCCCCAGGTGGCAGGGCCCCGCTTGCAGGCCCAGGACCACCAGCTCCATGCTCAGACTCCAGGGGATCTGTCTTCGAGGCAGGCTGGCAGCGTCATTCTTACACCAAGAGTGGACTATCCCATGTCAGGGACTGATAGAGCAGCTGAGGGGAGAGGGGACAGCTGGAGTCTGGCACAGGTGGAGTCGGACAGTGGAGTTGGTGACGGTGGAGTCGGGATGTTGGGGTCAGGGATAGCTGGAGTCAGGGGACAGTGGAGTTAGGGGACGGTCGGAGTCATGAATTGCCTTCCGTGGCACCACAGAGCCTTCTATAAATCCTCTGGGACCCCCGTGGTGCCTGACGATGAGCTGGTGGGTCTGCGGTTGCACCAGCCTCCCCTTTTGTGCCCCAGTCAGGCATCCCCTGGAGAATGTCACGGGTAAAGGGCCCCCGCACTCCCACCATCCCCAGGCTCTGCCAAGGAGAGGCCTTCACTGTGGCACTTAATTCTCAGCCACGCTGGAGTGCTCGGATGAAGGGCTGCGTTAGAGCTCGCATGCTGGTTCTCCTGCTCAGGGCCAGCCTGAGGGTCACGTTCGAGGTCTCAGGGCTGCCTGGATGGGCCACCATGCTCTGCCTGGCCCCCAGCCCCCTGCTGGCCCCTTCCCCCAGGGCCTACTGGTTCATCAGGATAGTAACCCTAGCTCTGCTGCCCAGTGGGTGCTCACAGCGGTGGAGCTGTGCCCTGCAGGCTGTGTCCCCTGGGGTCCCCCCCAGCACCCCACGGGATACATGTTACTATTAGACCTGTGTTCAGAGAAGGAGGCTGAGGCTCAAGCTCCTTAAGGCACCTGCGAGGTCCTGTGCACTCCCAGCCTGGGTGTGACGACTCCAGGAGCACACTGAGCCTTCTCACCAGCCCACCTGGCACGAGAGTGGCGGGAGAGGCTGGGGCCGACAGCCCTGTGGGCACGGCCTCAGGACACGCTGCTCCCAGGGCTGGACAGGGCGGCTGGAACAACCGGTCCCCCGAGCCGGGATCCGCAGAGCTGGAAATGAAGGTGAAGGCCATAACCGGACATTAAAGAGAAAATAAAACCCCTATAAATTCCCCTGTGATCAAGATAAAATGAGACCAAAATTGAATACAATAAATGTAGAATAATTTAATACGGAACTTCATTTCTTTTTGACTTAAAGTAAAAGCTGGTTGATCTGAGTGTGTTTGCTATGCCAGCCGGCCAGGCGGGGGCCAGGGAGAGGCCGTGGGGCCCTCAATAAGGTGGGGCCAGGAGGGGAGGAGGCCAGAGGAAGACAGGGGAGGGCCCAGTCCGCACGGCCCGGGGACCTCGGCTACAGGTGCTGTGCATGAGCGCCCTCAGCCCGGGGCACCCCAGCAGACAGGCTTCCTGCCCCCTGAGAGCTGGTCACGGGAGGTTCCCCTGTGATGCCCCCTGGCCTGGGGCTGTGAGCCCAGGGACCCAGGGCGAGCGGCACCCCTCCCTCCTTTATCTCCGGAAGGAGCCACAGTGCTGTTCCTGAACGCCACGGACCTGGACCGCTCCCGGGAGTACGGCCAGGAGTCCATCATCTACTCCCTGGAGGGCTCTTCCCAGTTTCGGATCAACGCCCGCTCAGGTGAGCCTCCACCTGGCCCCAGCGCCTGTCCCGCCACCTCAGCCGACTGTCCGTACCCAGCCCCGGGACCGGCCTCGGGGCCAGGGTCTCCTCCCATTCGGTGTTGAGCAAGCCAGTCTTGAGCACCCAGTTTTATCCCTGAAGTATTCACTTGAGTGTGATAGCTGCTCTTACCCCCCAAAAATCACAACATGAATGCATCCACTAAAGGATGTCTTTCAAGGGTGAAGAGTCTTATTATGTTTAAAATGTGTTCCATTTTGCAAACAGCTGGTTAACACACTACTCTTCAGGGACACCTTTATTCGAGCCCAAGTGTCCCCCTCCTCAGCTGTCGACCTCGTTCTTGAATCCTGGCTCCTCCTCTTACACAAACGTGTGCCTCAGTTTCCCCACCTGCAAAAGGAGGATGATCATCTTGGAGCTGTTGTGTGGATTAAATGAGTTCTTGTAGGGAACGAACTTAGAATAATCCCTGGCATTTAATAAGTGCTGAAAATATTACTATCACTATTCTCTTTTGTTTAGTCACCTTAAGACCCCCACCCCAGGCTCCCTGCTCAGCCCGTGTATCTCTCTCCTTTCTGCTTCATCTCTCCATGCGCCTCCCTCCCGCTTTCTCTCCTCCTTGCAGCTGGGAGGAAAGAGGAGCAGAAAGAAGAACAAGAGACCCAGGCCTTTCAGCCAGACCTGGGAAGGAATCGGGGACCCCTGCACATTCATGCAGAAATCACGGGGCCTGCTCTGAGCCAGGCGCTATGCTAGGTGCTGGGGTCCAGCAAGGAGTACGACTCGGCCCTGCCCTCATGGGTTCCAAGTCAGCTTAGTGGGTGTGCAACGCACCCCGCTTCCAAGTACTCATTTCTGTATGAGTTAAGGGAACTCTAGATGCTAAACGGGTAAACCCTGACATCTCGGTGGCTTAAAACAATACAAATTCTATTAATAATTCCTACAGTAGTCCGGTGCAGATGTTCAGTGGACAGCCTTCCACAGGATGATTCTGGGACCCAGGCTCCTTCCATGTTATGACTCCGAGGTCCCTGCAGAAGGGAAAAGGGAACTTGGAGTATTGAGCCAGGAGGGCAGCTACGGGCCAGGCCTGAAAGTGACATGTGTCACTTCCGCCTGCATCCCATCGGCCAGACCAGTCAGTGGCCTGCCTAGAGCAAGGAAGGCTGGGAGCACAGGCCCTGCCTGGCAGCCACTCTCCAGCAATAATTCCACCCAGCGAAGGGAGCAGGAATCTTTGGTGGACACTGGCCATCCCTGCCACGTGTGTCTGTGGCCCCGCAGGACATTAAGTCTTCCTGTTACCCCACCCTCCCTGGTTGAAGTCACCTCCATCCCTCTTTCGTCCCCTTTCCCTGGAAGCTCAGGGAGCAGACGGCACGTGCTAATGTGTGCAAAGGCTGAAGAGGGGTGATCCGGGCCATGATGAGCCTCTCCTCCCACCCCTGAGAAAACGGGGCCTTCCTCCCTCTTTTCCGCGTGAATATTAGCCACGCGCCCAGCACCGTTCTAAGTGGCCTGACCAGCATCATCTCATCCTACCCTCCCCCCACTCTGCGAGGCAGTTACTAGCATCG
>CAUYSK010025632.1:0-100798 GCA_963575035.1 Avahi laniger | reverse complement strand
GAATCTCCACCCATCCGCATACTCAAGGTGTGCAGGAAAGAGCTTGCACCGACAACCCACGGGATGTGAGAAAACGTTTGCACAGGCCGGGCGCGGTGGCTCACACCTGTAATCCTAGCTCTCTGGGAGGCTGAGGCCGGCGGATTGTTTGAGCTCAGGAGTTCGAGACCAGCCTGAGCAAGAGCGAGACCCCGTCTCTACCAAAAATAGAAAGAAATTAATTGGACAGTTAAAAATATATAGAAAAAATTAGCCGGACATGGTGGCACATGCCTGTAGTCCCAGCTTCTTGGGAGGCTGAGGCAGTAGGATTGCTTGAGCCCAGGAGTCTGAGGTTGCTGTGAGCTAGGCTGACGCCACGGCACTCACTCTAGCCTGGGCAACACAGTGAGACTTTGTCTCAAAAAAGAAAAAAAAAAAAAATAGAAAAATTTCAAATAAACACTTTAATTATGTACCTCCAGAACTAGAAAAGGAAGAACAAATCAAATCCAAAATTAGTAAAAGGAAAGAAATAATAAAACAATCAGAGCAGAACTAAACAAAATAGAGACTAAAAAAATACAAAAGATTAACAAAATGAAAACTTGGTTTTTGAAAAGATAAACAAAATCAATAGGCCAATTGCTAGACTAACCAAGAAAAAAGAGAGAAGACCCAAATTAAAAAATCAGAAATGAAAAGGAAGATATTACAACTGATACCACAGATATACAAAAGATCATCAGAAACTATTATGAATAAGTATACACTAACAAACTGGAAAACCTAGAGGAAATAGGTAAGTTCCTGGACATACTCAACCTACCAAAACTGAATCAGGAAGAAACAGAAAACTTGAAAAGACCAATAATGAGTAATGAGATTGAATCAGTAATAAAAAGTCTCCCAAGAAAGAAAAGCCCAGGACCAGATGGCTTCACTGCCAAATTCTACCAAGCTTTCAAAGAAGAACTAACATGAATTCTCCTCAAAGTATTACAAAAAACTTAAGAGGAGGGAATTCTTCCTAACTCATTCTATGAGACTAACATTACCCTGATATCAAAACCAGATAATGATGGTGGCAGGGGGTAGGGAGGAAGAAAACTATAGGCCAATATCCCTGATGAACATAGATGTAAAAATTCTCAATAAAAATACTAGCAAACTGAATCCAATAGCATATCAAAAAAATAATATACTATGATCAAGTGGGATTTATCCCAGGGATGCAAGGATGGTTCAACATATGCAAACTGATAAATGTGATACATCTTATCAACAGAATGAAGGATGAAAACCATACTCTCATCTCAGTAGCTACAGAAAAAGCATTTGATAAAATTTCACACCTCTTCAAGATAAAAATTATCAACAAACTTGGCATAGAAGGAACATACCTTAAAATAATAAAAGCCATGTATGACAAACCCACAGCCAACATCATACTGGATGGGGAAAAGTTGAAATCATTCCCCCGAAGAAGTGGAACAAGACAAGGATGCCCGCTTTCACTACTCCTATTTGACATAATAATGGAAGTCCTAGCCAAAGAAATCAGGCAAGAGAAAAATAAATAAATAAATAAATAAATAAATAAATAAAAGGCAGCCACATTGGAAAAGGGGAAGTCAAATTATTCCTCTTTGCAGATGATGTGATCTTATATCTATAAAAGCCTAAAGACTCCATCAAAAAACTCTTTGATCTGATATATAAATTCAATAAAGTTGCAGTGTACAAAATCACATACAAAAATCAGTAGCATTTCTATAATCCAGTAAAGAAATAACTGAGAAAGAAATCAAGAATGCAATGTCATGTACCATTGCTACAAAAAAAAAAATACCTAAGAATAAATTTAACCAAGGAGGTGAAAGATCTCTACAAGGAAAAGTACATAACACTGATGGAAGAAATTGAAGGGGACACAAATGAATGGAAAGGCATCCTATGCTCTTGGCATAGGATATTAACTGGAAAAATTAATATCATTACAATGACCAGGCTACCCAAAGCAATCTTCATTTTCAGTGCAATCCCTATCAACATACAAATGTCCTTGTTTACAAAAATAGAAAAAAAAATTCTAAAATTCATATGGAACCAAAAAGAACCTGAATAGCCAAAGCAATCCTTTGCAAAGAGAATAAAACTGGAAACATCACATTACCTGACTTCAAATTATACTACGAGACTATAGTAACCAAAAGACCATGGTACAGGCATGAAAGTAGACACATAGATCGATGGAACAGAATAGAGAACCCAGAAATAAAGCCACACAACTACAGCAAACTGATCTTTGACAAAATAGACAAAAACATACACCGGGGAAAGGACATCCTATTCAATAAATGGTTCTGGGAAACTGGATAGCTATATGCAGAAGAATAAAATTGGACCTCTCTCTCACACAATACACAAAAATTCATTCAAGCTGGATTAAAGACTTAAATGTAAGACCTAAAACCATAAAAATCCTATAAGAAAACCTAGGAAAAACTGTTTTGGACATTGGCCTAGGCAAATAATTTATGACTAAGAGCACAAAAGCAAATGCAGCAAATGCAAAAATAGACAAATGGGACTGAATTAAACTAAAAATCTTCTGCACTGCAAAAGAAATAATCAAAAGATTAAACAGACAACCTACAGAATGGGAGAGAATATTCCCAAACTATGTAACTGACAATAAACTAATATCCAGAATCTACAAGGAACTCAAACAGCTCAGACAGAATAAAACAAACAACTCCATTAAAAAGTGGGCAAATGACATGAACAGGCATTTTTCAAAAGAAGATATACAAATGGCCAGCAAACATATGAAAAAAATGTTCAGCATCGCTAATGATCAGAGAAATGCAAATTAAAACCACAATGAGATACCATCTTATTCCAATTATAATGGCCATTATTAAAAAGTCAAAAAACTATAAACGTTGACACAGATGCAGTGAAAAAGGATCACTTATGCACTGTTGGTGAGAATGTAAATTAGTGCAACCTCTAAGGAGATTAGTATGGAGATTTCTCAAAGAACTAAAAGTAGATCTACCATCCGATCCTGCAATCCCACTACTGGGTATCTATCCAAAGGAAAAAAAAATCATTATATCAAAGAGATACCTGTACTAGTATGTTTATCGCAGCACAGTTCATAATTACCAAGGATATGGAATCAACCTAAGTGTCCATCAAACAATGATTGGGTAAAGAAAATGTAGTATGTATATATACTCAGCCATAAGAATGAAATAATGTCTTTTGCAGCAACTTGGATGGCACTGAAGGCCATTATCCTAAGTAAAATAACTCAAGTACGGAAAAATAGATGCTACGTAAGTGGGAGCTAAACTATGGCTACACGAGGGCACATAGAGTGGTATGATGGACACTGGAGACTCAAAAAAGGAGAGAGTGGGAAGGGGACAGGGATGGAAAATTACCTCTGGTGTACAATGTACACTATTTGGGTAATGGATACAAAAGCCCAGATTTCACCACTATACAGTATATACATGTAACAGAATTCAACTTGTATCCCCTGAAGCTATTAAAAATTTTTGAAAGGAAAATAAAGAAAAAGAAAAACACTGTTGTAGAATGTGCCCCTGGTCATCCAGCTATTCCAAGTCAGTCTGAGAAATTAGGTGGTTGTCATGGTGAAGAATCTCCATCAAGCTTGCCAAACACTAACCATTCCAACAGAGAAGGCCTTTGGAATAGTCACTTAGTCCTCAGCTTCCCAGCTTCCACAGGCTGGGTCTGAGCCAACCTTGAGAGTTACAGGAAAGTTTTTACCCACTAAAGGAACCAAAAATCAGGCTACTCATGCTGCCACTCCAAGCACAGGACTAAAAAGATCTATAGCAAGTCCTCTGTATCCATGATTTCCTCCTGTAGATCAAAAATATTGGGAAAAAATAACAATATAACAACAAAAATAATACAAATAAAAACTAAAACAATATACCTATTAATATTTACACAGCATTCATAGGTATTAGGTATTATCGGTAACCTAGAGATGATTTAAATTACACAGGAGGATGTGCATAGGTTAGATGCAAATGCTACAACATTTTATATCAGGGAGTTGAGCATCCACAAATTTTGGTATCTGTGTAGGTTCTGGAACCAATCCCCCATGAATACTGAAGAATGACTATATATTAAATCTCTCCCAACTTGCAAAATCACTGATCAACTTTAGCTCACAAAACTTGAGGAGAACCAGCTGGAAGCTGGATGAGGCAACTATAAAATTCTGAGATTCACCCACACTTTGAGCATTCATTGAGGACCTACTTCATGCCATTTGTTTCCATAACTTACAGCACTCCCATCAAAGGACCTGGCACTTGTTTGACCCTAGCAGACCTCTCTCTTCCCTGTGCATTGTTAGGTGAGCACCACCAATTTTGCCTCCATGCCTTTCCTATTCTTCTGTTGTCCACCAGTTACCTAAGCCACCTGCTGTATGACACCATGCATTCTCATTATTCTAGTACTGTCAGTCAGGTCAGAGTCAAGGGTCTGGATTTGGGAGCCATTCTGCTTTTCAACAAATATTGTGTGTTTATTACATGTCACGTACAGTTCTAGGTTCTGGAGATATAGGTTCTACCGTTCTAGAACCCTGTGACATAAGAAAGACAGATAACAAATAAATATCTAATCTTTTGTCAAGTAGTAGTAAGGCTATGAATGAGGGTAACACGAAAGAGAAAGACTGAACAAGATGGTGACATCTTATAAAGTGTGGCTGGCAAAGTTCTCTCTGAGGAGGTAAAACCTGAGCAAAGATTTCAATGAAGTGAGAAAGTGAACCATGCAAAAACTTGATGGGCATGCACTTTCAAACAGAGAACAGCTAAATCCTGCAGTGGGAGGCTGCTTGGCCCATTCAGAGAAGAGCAGAGACCAGTGTGGCTGAAACACAGTGAGCAGGAGAGGGGCTGTTAGGAAATTAGGGCAGATGGGTAGTCAGTAGGCAGAGCTTGGTGTCAAGTGTCATTTCTACGTCTTTAATGTGATTTTAGTAAGTGGATTGCTAATTTAATGGTTGTGACTAAATGTTTATCTTTCTTTTATGTAACTAACATATAGTTTTATTTCTCCAGGGTTTCTTCATCATTAGTTTAAAAGTCTGAACAGAAACAAATTTAATCCCAAGTACAGCCTTAGAAATAGCGTGGGTGTTAGGGTCAAATAGGCTTAACTTTTGGACCCATCTGTAAAACGAGGATAAGTTGTTCTGCCCCATCTGGTTGCTATGAAGATTAAATGACACAATATATAAAGTGAAAGCATTCAGCACAGTGTCTAGCACTCAGATGACACTCAATGTTTAGTTTGTGTTACCAGAGCAAAAGACGGGAAGGCAGGAGATGAGGCTCCCTGGGGGAGACCAGATTAGCTCACATCAGGCACTGGCTGGTAAACTAAATAGATGATAAGATTTTATCCTGCTGGTGAGGCCCCTCTGAAGGGTTTTGAGAAGGAAAGAAGGAGATGATTCAGTGAAGACGGATTTGGGAGGGTGGTGGCAGTGGTGGGAAAGGTTACGGAAAGTGCAGGAAACAGAGTACCAGAAGTCCACTGCAGTATTCTCAGAAAAAATGATGCCTGTATGGTGTGCAGATATTGTCTCCCATTCTGTTGTTTGTCTCTTCACTCTGTTGATTGTTTCCTTGGCTGTGCAGAAGCTTTTCAGTTTGATATAATTCCATTTGTCTATTTTTGCTTTTGTTGCCTGTGCTTTTTGGTTCATATCCAAAAATTATTGCTCAGAACAATGTCATGTCATGGAGATTTTCTCTTCCATTTTCTTCTAATAGTTTTACAGTTTCAGGTCTTACATTTAAGTCTTTACTCCATTTTGAGTTGATTTTTGTATAAGGTGTGAGATGAGGGTCTAGTTTCATTTATCTGCATGTGGATATCCAGTTGTCCCAGCATCATTTATTGAAGGGACTGCTCACTCCCCATTGTGTGTTCTTGGCACCATTGTTGAAAATCAATTGACTGTAAATGTGTGGATTTATTTCTGGGCTCTCCATTCTGTTGCATTGGTCTATGTGTCTGTTTTTATGCCAGTACAATGCTGACAAGGAGCTAATATCCAAAATATATAAGGAACTCAAACAACTCAATAGTAAGAAAACAAATAATCCTATTTGAAAATGGACAAAGGATCTGAATAGACATTTCTCAAAAGATGATGTACAAATGGCCAATGGGTATAAGAAAAAATGCTGAAAATCACTAATCATTAGAGAAATACAAATTAAAACCACAGTGAGATATCACCTCACACCTGTTAGGATGGCTATAATCAAAAAGGCAAAAGTTAAGAAGCATTGGAGAGGATGTGGAGGAAAGGGAACCACTGCACACTGTTTGTGAATATCCACTATGAAAGACAGTATGAAGGGTCCTCAAAAAAACCAAAAATAGAACTTCCATATGATCCAGCAATCCCACTACTGGGTATATATTCAAAGGATATGAAATCAGCATGTCAAAGAGATATCTGTCCCATGTTCATTGCAGTATTATTCACAACAGCCAAGATATGAAATCAACCTAAGTGTCCATCAACAGATAAACGGATAAAAAAATTGTATTAATAATATATATACACAATGGAATACTCTTCAGCCTTAGAAGAAGGAAATCCTGTCATTTGCAACAACTTGGATGAGCCTGGAGGACATTATGCTAAGTGAAATAAGCCAGGCACAGAGAGACAAACACTGCATGATCTCACTCATACGAGGAATCTAAAAAAGTCAAACTCATAGAAGTAGAATGGTCATTACATGGGCCAAGGGGAGGCAGTTGGGAAAATGTTAAAAAAAAAAATGATGAGAACTTGACCTTGTTCCTGGGGGACAGGCATGGGGGAAATGGATTTAAGAGATGCTCATAGTTTCCAAAGCTGTTCATGTGTTGGTGCTGTCAACAGAGCCCTGCCCTCTGCCTAGATTGCCTTTCTCCTGCTGCACCTGTCTGTCTCCTCCTCCTCTTCCCTGTCATCTTGAGACTCTTCAGCTCAGGGAAGCCCTGGCTTGCTTTGAAGCAGATTTTAGATGCTTTCCCTATAGCTCTCTCCATTATTTACTGGCTTTCCTGGAAAGATGCTTTTCTGTGTCTGTCCCTCACCTCCCTTCCTGGGAGGACAGCAGGGACCGCAGTCACTTTTCTATGTTGCGGAATGCTCAGCCGTCAGTTGCTCACATTTGCTCTGGTGTTGTGATTTCCAAATGGAAGTGGGTTAAGCCCTGGGAGCTTCTGTGTTCACTAAGAATCATTCATCCCCTGTAATTACAAAGTCCCAGGTTTTAAGATCAAGCCACATTCTTTTAATGTCAGAACAGCGTGTGCCCCATAACAAGAATACGTCCCACTGCCCCGACTTATTGTTTCAGGATTACGGTTTCCAAGAGGAAGCTGACTTTGGTGCCCAGTAACCAGGCTGCTGTTGTTTGGCCTCCCCCCTTGAAAACTTGTAATTTATTGATTTTGATATACACGTTGTGCCCCATCATGAGATATGCAGCTACTAGAGGCAGGCCTGGGATTAAGAATGGCCTGGAGAATGATCCTAATAATTAAACAGCTCCTTGGGTAGCACAACAAGCCCATTCACCCTGTGATTCTATTGTGTATACAATATACTGGAACAAATTACATCCCCCATCAGGCCAGGATGCCCCAACCAGGAGCACCTTTCAGGTTGCTCCAAGAGGACAATTACTTACAGCAAAACCAGTGAGTGGGGGAGAAGATGGTCTATCAAACCTGAAACAAAGAAAAGCGTGAAGGCAAGCAAAGAGGGGCCCTGTCAGAAGAACTGGTACAGCTGTCCCTTTTCTTAGAGATACATGGCTCTAAGCTCAAGGTCTGGCACTCTGGGAGCACGGTGGACTGAGAGAATAGCAGAAAGAGGATACGCATGTGAGGAACATAGTGGAGACAGCACACACAGGCTCCAGAATCAGAAAGCTCAGTATTAATACCATTACTACTACTACTACGATAATAGCAAACACTTACATGGGGCTTACTGTTTGCCAGACATTGTTTTAAATACTTTACATATATTATTAATAGCTCATTTCATCTCATTCATACCTACTGCATGAGGTAGGTGCTATTATTATCCTCATTTTACAGAGGAGAAAACTGAGGCAAAGAGATATTAAGTAATTTGCCCATAGGTGGTGAATGGTGAAGGCAGCCTACAAAGTTAATTTGCTTAACGACTCTGCTTATCAGCTATTCACCTTGGGCAGTTCTTTTAAGGTCCTTGAGTTAAAGTTATCTCAATTATAAAATGGAGATCATGGCACCAACATGGCAGGATTATTTGGAATGGCCAAATAGTCAGTACTCAATCAATAGTAGACAAGAATTAGAAAATGGTGTCATGAAAGAATCCTAGAAGGAAATATCTCTGAACAGTCTTTGGTTGTAAGAAACAGAAACTGACTGACTCACCCAGGGAAGTTTGTACCCTTTGACCAACATCTCCCCATTTTTCCCACCCCCATCCCCTAGCAACCATCATTCTACTCTCTGTTTCTATGAGATCAACTTTTTAAGATTCCACATATAAGTAACATCACATAGTATTTGTCCTTCTCTGTCTGATATGTTTCACTTAGCATAATGACCTCAAGATTCATTCATGTTGTCCCAAATGGCAGGATTTTCTCCTTTTATTATGGCTGAGTTATATATATATATATATATGTATATAAATTATATATTTCTTTATCCATTCATCCATCAACAGACACTTAGGTAATTTTTATATTTTGGCTATTGTAGAAAATGCTGCACCTAACATAGGAGTACAGATATCTCTTTGAGATACCGATTTTGTTTCCTTCAGATATATACCCAGAAATGGGATTGTTGGATCATATGGTAGTTTTATTCTTATTTTTTTGAAGAACCTCCATACTGTTTCACAACGGCTGCACCAATTTACATTCCCATCAGCAGTATACATGTGTTCCTTTTTCTTCACACTCTCACCAACATTTGTTATCTCTTGTCTTTTTAAAAAAAAAAAAGTATTTTTTTTTTGAGACAGGGTCTCACTCTATTGCATCATCATAGCTCACAGCAACTTCAAATACCTGGGCTTAAGTCATCCTCCTGCCTCAGCCTCCCTAGTAGCTGGGACTACAGGCTTGTACCACCATTCTTGGCTAATTTTTCTGTTTTTTGTAGAGATGAGGTCTTGCCGTATTGCCCAGGCTGGTCTCAAACTCCTGGCCTTAAGCAATACTCCACCTAAGCCTCCCAAAGTGCTAAGATTACAGGCATGAGCCACCACACCTGGCCTTGTCTTTTTTGATAATAGTCATCCTAACAAATGTGAAGTGATGTTTCATTGTGGTTTTGATTTGCATTTTCCTGATGATTAGTGATGGTGAGCACCTTTTCATGTACCTGTTGTTCATTTGGATGTCTTCATTGGAAAAATGTCTATTCAGGTCTTTTTCTCATTTTAATATTGAGTTATTTGTTTGTTTGCTATTGAGTTGTATGAGTTCCTTATATATTTTGAACATTAAACCCCTATCAGCTATATGGTTTACAAATATTTTCTACCATTGTATAGGTTGTCTTTTCATTTTGCTGATAGTTTCCTTTGATGTGCAGAAGCTCTTTAGTTTGATATAGTCCTACTTGTTTATTTTTGCTTTTGTTCATGCTTTTGCTGTTGTATCCAAAAAATCATTGCCAAGACCAATGTCAAGGAGTTTTTCCCCTATGTTTTCTTCTAGGAGTTTTACAATTTCAGGTCTTACATTTAAGTTTTTCATCCATTTCTAGTTAATTTTTGTGAGTAGTGTAAGATAGAGATCCAATTTCATTCTTTTGCATGTGTATATTCAATTTTCCCAACACCATTTATTAATGAAACTGTCCTTTCCCCATTGTATATTCTTGGTGCTCTTGTCAAATATTAGTTGACTGTGTATGCATGGGTTTATTTCTGGGTTCTGTGTGTGTGTGTGTTTCATGTGATGAATGCATTCTTCCTGCCCAGTTTTGTCATTCAAATTGGTACCTCCTTTCCTGTCTACACATCTGCTATTCCTTAACTGAAGCCATGGCTACAGAGTTGGGGAGGCAATTAATCTCAGAATGTTTCCCACATACAAATCCAAACCAACTGTCTACCTCTCAGATGAGGCCTGTGGCCCAGAATGAGCTGGTATGTATGTGTGCATGTTGGTTTTAGTTTGCTAATTAGTTTAGTAGTCTTTTCCAGATTTTGCAATGATTTTTTAGTTCTTGCAACATCTATTGAAAGTTAAGCACAATGTTAAGTACAATGGGTTATATCAGCTGCTTTTATGCATATTATCTTATGATTATCACCATTTCCACGAGAAAAAAGAGGCTCAGAGAAGGTGTATAACTTTTCCAAGGCCACACAGCTAGTAACTGGCAGAAGCGGCATCAGCACCAAGGATTTTTAAGTTTAATTTAAATATTCTTTGTCCTACTATGGACAACCAACCAAGTCAGGAGCCTCTGCTTGGGCTGTATGACCACTTTTAGGGAAAGATGTGGTTTTTGTGTTCATCAAGTAGAGGTACCAGATACCTAAATTAAAAGAGCTTATCTTTAACGAAAATTTGAGATATTGACAACTGTTATAGAATAATAGAATAATATCTTGTGTTTAATAATGTATATAGATGATTTAATGTGAAGAACAATTTTATCATGTCCCCAAATGTAAACATTTTTTTATTTTGATGATACAACCCCGATGTCTTGAAGCCTGCTCCTGAATTCAGGGCTAATGTTTAGCTGGCATGCACCAGAATAGCTGTGTCAATTGTTAAATATTGAAACAATTCTGTAGCTGGCAGAATGCTCTTGTCCTGAATTCTCAGAATACCTTGACTCAGCATTCCTATATCCTCATCTGGGACTCCTCACCCACTGGGGACTCCTCTCACCTCTCCATGATCCAGCAACTAAAGGGTTAACAACTGCCCCAGCAGGGCCTCCAGCACTTAGTTCCAGCACTCCTATGGGGGCGCTCACTGTTGGGTCTCATCCTCTGTCTTAGTCTGTTCATGATACTATCACCAAATACCACAGCCTGGGCAATCTATAAATAATAGAGTTTTATTTCTGACATTTCTGAAGGCTAGGAAGTCCAAGATCAAGGTACTGGCAGGTTCAGTGTCTGGTGATAGACTGGTCTCTGCTTCCAAGATAGCATCTTGAAGGGCACAAAAGGGCCTAGGGTGCTGCCTTCAACCTCTTTGAAAAGGTCACTAATCCCATTCAAAGAAGCTCTACCCTCAGGACTTCATCATGCCCTAATGGATCCACCTCTAAATACTATTCTGTTGTTGATTAGATTTCATCATATGAATTTTGAGGGACACATTCAGACTGTAGCACCCTCCAAGCACTAATCTTTCCCTACCATTGCCCTTCTCTGCTCAATAAACTTGGCACTTTAGAAGCAGGTCTGATGGAGCTGACTTGAAGGTGCACCAGAGGTGGCAGAGGCTGGTAGAAGGGGAATTCTGTGTTCTGGGCTCTCTCCATCCTTTACTATAACCCTCAGCATCTACCTGTCCTTCGTCCTATCCCCTTGTGGCTCATGCTCTGTTTCCCTGGGGAAAGGACCTGTCCCTTGCAGAACACTAGTCTCCTGAAATGTCCTCTGAGTATAATGAAAAGGCTCCCTAATCATCTGAGCTGGTGAGTGCTGCACACCCTATCCTCCTTGGTGGAGCTTCACATGTTTACAGAGTCCAAGCTCGAAAAGACCTGCAGGAAAGAAAACTACTTAACTCTGTTTAACCCAGCATTTCCCAATCATTCCCGGAACCCATTCCCCTCCCCTTCCCCCATTCTGCTTATTAAATTTCTACTTTCCCACGTGACAGGCTGGGGCTGTACAAAAGCCTTAGGAGGGAGAATGAGGAAAAGAAGGAAAATGCTGCTTACTGTGTACCTGTTGACAAGATAGGGACAGGAAGAGAGGTGGGAAGGGTAAAGGTAGGAAAAAGAAATGTGGGGGGGTGCAGGGGGTGCTCATTTGTGCCTCGGTCACTGCCCCGCTGAGTCCTGGGCAAACACAGAGGGCCAGCCTGCAGCTGGGGCTCTCCCCGGGATATCTGGAAGACCTCGGCCGATACCATCTGCTGGTTAAGAACTGCGTTCATGCTCCAGCTCTGCACATTTTTCTGCAGTGTAACTTTGAGCATGTTATTGAATTCCCTGGGCCCCTCTTCCTCTAGCTCTATAGATTAAATTAGATAATTTATGTAGGTGAATTCAAACTTGAACAAGTCACCTGGAGGACTTGTTAAGACACGGATTGCTGGGCCCCACCCCCAGGGTTTGATTCATCAGGTCTGGAATGGGCCAGTAATTTGCTTCTGACTAGTTTCCAGGCAGTGCTGCTGCTGCTTGTGGGGACCACACTTTGAGTAGCACTGATGTAAGTAAAGTGCAAATCTGTAATTTGTAAAGTTTGTGTCTTAATTAATTTAAATTATTTAATCTGTTCTATGTTAAAATAACTATGTGCTCCTGGGATAAGGTTTCCCTTTTACCACCTGGGTATGCTTGAGGTGAGATGTTTTTGTTTCTGTGCTGGAAGACTGATTCCCACAGTAGAAATTTCAGGAAAGTACCTGGGGCCTGGGCAGCCTCTGTGACATTGCATGGCAGACACCTTCTCCAGCTGCGGGTGTCTGTCCCCCAGACATGTCCTTGTGAGAGCAGAGGTCATCTGTCAATCTCCAGTGATCAGAAGAGATTGTACCCCCTTGTATAGGTTCTATTTCCTCCTTGAGTTTCACAGTGTCTATCAACACACAATGGCTCTGAGAAGTCCTGCAGGAAAAAAGCCTATTTCATTTTCCTATGGTGTACGTAGTCGTTAGAGGTACAGGCTCTGGACTTGCACTGTCTAATACAGTTGCCACTAGCCACATGTGGGTATTTAAATTACTTAAATTCATATAAAATTAAAAATTCAGTTCCTCGGTCCCATTTCAAGTACTTAATGACCACATGTAGCTAATACTACTACTTAGGCAGCATGAATAGAGCATATTTCTTTCACTGCAGAAAGTTTCATTAACCCAGGGCTTCAAAACCCAATTCTACCAACTTACCAGCTATGTGAACTCAGTTTCCTTAAACTTTTGGTGCCTCAGTTTTCTGAGCTATAAAGTGGGGCTAATAAATGGTACATCCCGCAAAGGGTTAGTGTGAGAATTAAACAAGTTAATTTATGTAAAGCACTCAGAACTGTGTTTGGCACATAGAAAGGGGCTGATAAATGGTACCCATTATTATATATATGTGTGTTTTTAAATGTAGGTTTTATTATTATTGAGGGATGGTGAAACCAACAGATCAGGAGATGATTGCCATTGGAAAAATAGTTTACTACAGTTCCCAAGAGGAGAGGAGATTCCAAGCCATACAGGGCCACATGGGGAAACACCAGGGTTGGTGACGAGTCAGAAGGAGCGAGGAGAAGCGTGAGCAAGAGTCTTTATTTTTATTTCATTAATGAAACAGAATCAAGAAACTTCTTTTAGATAAAGAAATTGAGATTCAGAGATATGAAGAAAATTGTTCAGGTTCACAGAATGAGAAAGCGAGGGAGCTAGAACTGAAATCCAGATCCGTCTGCCACTGAAAATCTTGCTCTTTCAACTACTCTATAGTCAGGGACACAATCAGACCCACCAACACCTCCGAAAGTGGCAGCAATAATTCAGAGATGGCATGTTACTTTTTCGTTTCACTTCAGGGGCTCTTGTTGCACAAACCCTCTTTAAAAGGAATAATGGAGATGCGGATTCTGAGTGCCCGCAATGAATGCTGCAGAACCTACCGCGTGAGCTATAATTAATAGAGATGCCAACTGCCAACTAACCAGAAAAACTCCAGCATCGTAAATCTGTCCCCTGGCTTCTCATGAGAACTGATGGATGAGGAATTCAGCTTAAATATTTAACAATCAATAATTCAAATATCTATCCAACCATTTGCAAGTTGACATGTTTATAAATATAAGGGCTGCACTTTCTTGCATTTCGCATGAAACTTACTTAGAGTTGAATGGAGGGGGTAGAAATACCACATATTCTATGGGAAGGATCCGAGGGAGTAAATGGAAATATCCTCCCAGTCTTGGCTCAACTGGAGTCTGCTAAACTTCCAGCTTTGATCACATACCATTGTTCATGCCCTCATGTTGCTGGTGAGCAAATCAACCACAAATAATGTGTTGGAAGGCCCAGTTGTGCAGCTGGGGAAAGACACCAGAGCCCCATCTCCTTTGCACCAGCAGCTCCAGGGAGGAAACCTAACACACAGCCAAACAGGACAATGAATTTTTCACTTCGAGCTTCCACAATCTCTCTGTCACTAGAATGGGTCAGCGCTCAGGCTGTAATTCAACCTCCTTCCTCTGTCTTCGCTTCCCAACAGGCAGCCAGAAATGAGGTCCAACTCTGGGGAACATTCCAGTCCAGTGCCTGGGGGCCGTGAGCTGTGTGTGTCCAGTTGCTGGGTAGGCGTATCACTATTTGAATCTCAGTATTTTGAAAGAATAAAGTCTGAAGGCAGCACTGACAGCAGTGATTTATCTGCACTTCACAATTATTGAATTTAGAGGCTCCATCCACTTGCTGGTTTATTAAACTGCTCTCTCCTCCCAGGGAGAATCAAAGCTCCTCCTTTGGCCCTAATGGATAGACACTTTGGAAGCACTTAAAGAAGCCGCTGTTGATAAGACTTAACAGCTAAAAGAGAACCCTGTCTCACGTTGTCTTTGCACGGAAATAACCTCCATTATTTGTGTTTCCTTCACAGCCAATAACTCACCCTTTCCAGAGAAGGGTGGAGTTGTTGGCATATGTCTGTGATACTATAGGGGTTGAAGTGTCAGGCCTGGGCAATGAGCTGCCTGCCACATCTACCTCCCTTCGCCCACACCTTCTGGCTGTGTCTCCCGCAGCTGCAGAGCCCGAGGGTCCCCAGGTTGAAGGGAGACCCACAGCTCTAGCCATCAGCTGCCTACACTCCCTATTCACAGGTTCTACCTCCCTGTGGTTGCCCATAGAAACAATCCCAGCGAAGACTTTGACCATTATCCTCTTCACAAAACAATGCAGATTCTGAACCCCACCCCTGGCCCTGTAGTGAGGATGAAGAGGAGGAAGGGACCATGCTGCTGAAATGAACCCAGGCCTGGTATGCCCACCACCCTCCTGGTTGGACAAAGGCTGTGAGTTCTCTCTGCCAACAGTAATTGACGATTCCAATTGGCAGATGGCCTGCTAGTGAGAAGATTACCAGGCAGAGCATATCTGGTATGGAATTTTGGCTCCACTCTGGGAAAACAAAACTGGCTGGTGGGGGAGAAAAGGACAGAGCAATGAAAGCTAAGTCTACTTGCTGGGGCACCAGCTATATAGGTCTGTCTTGGATTTAGGTTTCAAAAGCTAAGGAGGAATAGATGAGGTGTAGGTCAGTCACAAAGGAAAAATGAAACAGATCGAAGCCAATGATAAATGAATGTCAGAAAGTGCGATACATAGAAATTCTGGAAACTTGTATGAAACACAGCAGTAGTAACTAATACACACAGTTTGTGATAGTTTCAAGACATATTCACAATCATTTTCATTGAGTCGGGTCATACAAATCAGAAGGAGAATTTGGAAAGGGACGTTTATGGGAGGAGGGAAAGACAACATTTAGTTATTAGAAACAAAGTAAGTTATTAATACATTTAGGAGAAAGCAGACTAGTGGGTAAGACCTTATGGAGAACATCTGGGGTACTGAGGCCCTGTGGTTTCTCTCACTGACAGGAAGAAGTCAGTATAGGTCATAACTCTTGCAGCTGCAGATGTAAGTTTTCTGTCTGCTTTACCCATTGGTGTTGCTGCCCAAAGAAGCTTGAGGATCTTTCCTTCTCCCCTGCGTGCATTGTCTTGGGCTGAGCAATTGTTGGGGCCAACCCCTTCGTGCCCAGGAAGCTTAGGCCTGATTGCTGCAGAGTGACTAAGTAAAACGATAAGCCAGAATTTTCATTTAGACTCCTAATCACTCTAGGAAGTAGATACCATGGGCTATATCTTTAAAATAAGCAGACAGAGGCACAGAGGGCTTGAGTACCCTGCTCAGAGTCACACAGACATGTTGCCTCTTGCAGAGCTGAGATTTTAGTCTGTGTGCTCCTAGCTCTTTGCTTTTGTTCTACAAAAAAGTGAAACATGAGCCCTGGGGAAAGAAGGCCAAGTAGCTGGGACCTGGGGCTTCTGTCCCTCTCACCTGGAGAACTCTCCTCTTTCACATG
This sequence comes from Avahi laniger, assembly GCA_963575035.1. NCBI lineage: Eukaryota > Metazoa > Chordata > Mammalia > Primates > Indriidae > Avahi > Avahi laniger. Next base: position 84,421 of record CAUYSK010025632.1, on the reverse strand, counting down.
GAATATTTTCAAGTATAATCTTAGGGAAATGATCTTGTGCTACTGAAAAACATTTGAAGACCACTATAATAGACAAGCCAATTTTCCTTTCAGATATGAAGATGAAATGAAAAATGTAAATGTTATCTGAAGACCTGGTTCTTAGATATTAAGCCAATTTCCACATATGCAATCTTTTCCCTAACCCAGTACTAACACAAACTGGAACCTCAGGCTCAGACTTACCATCTTGTAAGATGGTAAGTGCTTCAGAAATATTGATTGAATTAAATTGAGAGCCTCCAATACACCGGCAACTGTGGTTGGCGTGCAAAGTCCTGATCGCCTCTCTCTGGGTCAGAAAAAGGCCAGATGCTTTTTTGCAATTCAGTACGAGGCCAGACGGGGCCAGATTTAGATAGTTACTTCTTGAAGGACAGAAACCTTTCAGCATTTTGGCAATTATTACTGAAAAACCACCCAGGGAGAAGGTAGTTTTAAACACAATTAGGATTCTATTTTAAGGAGAAATCATAAACTGCCCATTTAACGTGCTAATGTTTGATCTACTGTGAAGCAGAGGAGGCAGAAGCTATTACAAATTTGCTAATACCATCAAAACTTATAAAGTGATAAAATGAGGCCGCAAGAAGAAGAGGCAGTCATCCCAAGCATTAGCCATGCTAATAGCTGTGAATATACACGAGAGTGGAGACCTACGCTGAGAATCAGTGAGACAGATCAGGCTGTTTTATCTGCACTGTGCACGGGGACCCTTGGTTGCTCCCGATTCTCAGCCTGTCAGAACGATCCCCAAAGCAGGGACACACACCCCACGGAACTAGCACCGTGATGAGACCTTCTATTGCATTTATTTTTATTTCTTCCATTAAAAATGTCTATATTGTGTGATTTTTATAATGTCATAATATTTCAGTACAGGAATACACAAATATAATTTTAAATAAATATAGAGCTATCCTTTCTACCCAAACTGAAGAACTGAATCAATTCAGATGTATTTTAAGAGGAATTCTTTGCTATCCAAACTCTGACTACTTGATGTCAGAAATTAAAGGACGAAATAGATTTGTCTAATCTGATACCCCTCCCTATCTGAAGGTACTATCCCAACACAGGAACTGATATATTTAGATAGTGAAGAATAGTTGTGTGTAATTATGGAGATGCCGGGTTTGTTGTTGTTGTGGTTTTAACTGATAAGATGCACTATTAAAAGAACTGAGGAGGCCAGGTGGGGTACAGTGGTTCACACCCATAATCCTAATACTTTGGAAGACCAAGGCGGGACAATTGCTTGAGGCCAGGAGTTTAAGACCAGCCTAGGCAACATAGCAAGACCCCGTCTCTACAAAAAATACAAAAATCAGCTGGGTGCAGTTGCGTGTGCCTGTAGTTCCAGCTACTTGGGAGGCTGAGGCAGGAGGATCTCTTGAGCCCAGGAGTTGGAGGTTGCAGTGAGCTACGATGATGCCACTGCACTCCAGCCTGGGCAACAGATACATTCTGTCACAAAAAAAAAAAAAAAAAAACTGAGGAGACCACAGCTGCAGATGACCATACCAATGACTCTGAGTCACATGGGTCACAGGCAGACAGCACTTGAAAAAGCTGGGACAGAGTGAAATGCTCCTTCCGTGCTTCTGTGTAAAGTGAAGTTGTATCTTCCTGGAGATTAGGTTCTGCCCTCACTGTATAAAGTGAAAATTTTATATGGTTGAAATTTCCCTTGAAAATTCCCTAGGAAAATAGGAGTTTGGAGGCTAAGCTTTTTTTTCAGTTGGAGAAAAGATGACTGTTTCTTAATCAAACCCTAATGAAAATAATGAGTTGCACTTTGAAGTCATGTGGTACCAGAAATATGTATCTTTAAATATTAGACTCAAACTCAGTGCATCGACACACTTTATCAGTGGGCGTGAAGGAGAGAGATGCCCTGAGGAAGAGCCAGGTCCAGTGTCCCCTTCTCGTGCTCCCCCAGGCTGTACTTGTTGAGTGTGGTGCTGGTTGTACAACTCTGACTATACTGAAAACCATTGCATTATACACTTTAAATGTGGGAATTGTATGGTATGTTAATTATATCTCAAAGAAGCTGTTATTCAAAAATAAAATGGACAGCCCTAGGCACTCATTTTCTAAAGGACGAGTTTCCAAGAGATGAAATCAGTACCACTCTTAGATCCAGGAAACTGGGGCTCCTCTCCTGGGTCCCACATTTTAAAGAGTCCTTTCTTTGACCTTCCTGTAGTTGCACCCTCCCCGCAGGCTGAGATGTCCATGGGGCCATTGGGATGTGACCAGCCTTTGCAGGCCATGCTACTGGTTCCAGGCATCCTGAAGTTCTGGCCAAATTGTCCCAACTTGCTTTCATGGCTTGCAGAGCCCTTCACCTGTGTATCTCCCATGGCAATGGCAAGCTTTGCCACAGGTGTAGAGACACCTAATTGCAAGGGGTAGTCTTTGCACTGGGGGTAGAGGGAATAGACAGGCCTTGGAATACAGTTTGGGATGTCCGAGCACGTGCACAAAACCCCTTGCAGTGCAGGACTGAGTTGGGGATAGGAAGAGAAGGGGTTAGCCATGAGAAAGACATCCCCATCTGTACTTTTGTTCCAGGTCCCTCATATATTGGGACTTATAAGTCATGATGGAACAAGGTCTAAAACCAGAATATACCTCAACATGTCATGGTACTTTTCCAATGTACATTCCTTCTTTCTCAGAAATCCAAATATAGTAATGGCTAATGTTTTAAATGTGTTAGGCTTTTGTTTATGCATTGAACGTGTATTATCTCATTTATTTCTTACGGTGAGGTGGGTAATGTTATCACCTCAACTTTCCTAATGAGAACACTGAAGCTTGGAGAGGTTAGGTAAATAGTTGAGTCAGGATTTGGTCATAGGACAATCTGACAAAATCCCACCAGCCATACTACTCCCTAGGAATGCCCGGCTCATAGATAAGATTGTGTTAGCAAGAAACAGGCCTCTTTTTATCTTATAACAGTTCTGAGAGATACAATATGAAAAAAAAATTGTACCCTCCGACAGAATAGTTGACTAAGTTCCTTTCATTTGAACAAGACCGGATAGCACAGAACATGCATAAGTATTGTAATATGAATCACATTTGCAGGGGACATTTTCATTTTCTCTGCAGCCCAAGGCAATAGATTGTCAGTTATTCCTTCCAAGATTAATATTTCTGCATCAGAGATATTAAGGGTTCAGGGCATGATGACTTATGCACAGATGAATTTGATTTTCTATATGTTACTAAAAATTTGGTTCACAAAGCATTCCTTCCATCTGAAATCTCAACAGCATGGTTACTCAAAACTTATTGATGTGCCTAGGGTGGTTTTCTCAAGGTTGCAAACTAGATCTCCACATTTACCAGCTCAAACTGTTTTTATAACAGCTGACTCAATTCTAGCATGGTTCGGCTAAAAATAATTTATAATAAATACGTATTTGTCGGCATGTTTCATTATTAGGTGAGATCCCCATTTGACAGATGGGGAAACCAAGGCTCAGAGTTCTGTAAATTGTCCAAAGTGTTAGGGTCAGAAATCAAATCAGTCTTCTGATGGCACTTTACACATCAGTGCCCAGCATTTTCCGGGTATAGGGCACTGTCATTTTCCTAATCTCATGTGACTTTTAGGTTAACCTAGCCAGTTGGGTAGGGAAATGGACCACGTGGTGGATGATTCCCCAGCCTCCATTTGTCCTTCTCTTTCTCCCAGAAAAAGCACCCAGGTCATCATTTGGAGGGGAGTCTCTTCCCAGGCTTAGCTCCCCTCTCTGGATGGGATGGCCTCTACCTTGTCTCCAGAGGAAGTTCTGGTTGGTTTCAGCTGTTCAGCTCCACCACTCTGAGCCACAAGGCCATGTGACCTAGTCTGGCTAATGAGGTGTAAGGAGACACTTGCTGGCACTTCCAGGAAAGAAGTTTCCTATTTCATCTACGGCAACTACCGGAAGAGATCAGTCTTCTTCCTTTGGAGGGTGCAGCGTGTGGAGGAGAGGCCTGAAAATACTGCTGTTGTTTTTGCTAACACATGAGGAGGCAGCCGGGGGGGAGTGGACCTGGTGGAGGGGAAGGGAGCTGACCCACAGGGTAGGACCAGGTGGAGAGAATGGCAGGGAAATATAGATGGAGCCTTGACACTGTGACTTCAGGATCAAATCATACCTGGACTCATCATTTTTGCTTAATTTTGATTGCACTGATACCACGAGGACTAACTATCTCTCTTTACATACAAGAAACTGAAGCTCAGAGAGACTAAATAACTTCTCAGCTTCCCGTAGTTAGAAAGAACCATGTCTAGGGTTGAAATACATGTTCATTTACTTCAAGTCCACTGCTTCTTTAGTCTTTTTCAAGATGCTTTCTCCGAACTTGGGTAAGAGCAATGCTTTTTCCTCTTCACCCGGGAAAAATAAGCAAACACCCACTCCATGGAAGATTTATGGGGCAAAGGCCAGGAGAAACTGAAAAGAACAATAAAGCCATTGTAACAGAAAGAGTTGTGCCAAAGCCAATAGAACCAATAGAATTAGAAATGGCCAATCTTGGGCATTCAGAACAAGTTCTATTAAAAATGTTGACTGATTTATTGGAAACTGGGGAGGCCATTTTAAGTTTTTATAATTACTAGGGACCTCAGAATATTCCCATTATGATGCCAAAATCTGTGGAGCAAAGAAAAAATGTAATAAAAAATAAAGAATGAAATATTAACTTTAGAATAGACCTTTAAACATCATCTCATCCTACCTCCCACCAATGGAGAAGTTCTATTTACTACATCCTTAATAGATGGCCACTCTGACTGTGTTTGAATACCTTCATTAATGGAGATCTCAGTACCTCATTAAGTAACTAATTTTGTTTTTTAAACTACATTCTAATCTGATTTAGTTAGTAAAAAAATTTAAAATATACATAAGCAAAAGCAGTAATGTTGCAGGACAATATTTTTATATTAACTTTTTTGTTGTTGTTTTTGCTTCCCAGTATTTCCTGTTATCCTATGATAAACCTTCCTCCGATTTGATGAACGGCTTCTGTGTTCTATGTTTTCTTCCTCAGAAGAGGGATGGCAAGAAGAATGCAGAAAAGAAAGGGTTAATTGTATGGCTTCTGAGTGTCAAAAGCCTGAGCCAGAGCATGAGCAGTAGATTTGAAAATATAGATGTAAAGCCAGACGGTCTTGCCTTCAGAACAAAACAAAAGCAGCAGCAACAAAAAAGATTCTCCAGACTGGGAAAAGTGAAAAGTAGAGGCAAATATGGGGTGCTCAGACAGAGAGGGTACTTGGAAATGTACCTGCATCTGCCCCACCTTAGGTGAAGCCTTGGGTGAGAGGGGACAGCAGAAATTCCAGACAGGCTAGAGGAAGTCAAGAGAGAGTCTGTGAAAAGTGGAAATAGGCCAGAGTAGAAATGGCTACGTGGACTGTCTAGGAAAACAGACGTGTGCTGGCCTATAGGCTTTCCCGGCCCAGAGCGATGGGGGCAGAAGGAGAGAGGGAGAATGTGGCATGCTGGTCTTGTGGTTGGGAGGAGGTGGGGTCCATGGTGACCTGCATGGGCTCACCGCACTCAAGAGGCAACATCTCAGTGAGACAAAGATGAAGACTGACCAAGGTCAGGTTCCTTCCAACCCCCCTGCCAACATCATGGTGCTATGTAACACGCCGAACAAAACACACTCCCACAAGACTGATCATTTGTCACTTTTTGGCTTCCCCAAAACTCTTTCTGGGATTCCTTAGGGAAATTCTTTTCATCTTTCCACTTCCCCCTCCCCTGCTACAGTGAGGGCATGTGACCAATGGTCACTAATTGACTCTTGAGTGAGTGAAGCAAACACAAAGGGATCATGAGACCAGCCCGGCAGCTCTGGTGACAGTGGTCTAGCCTGATGGGTATGTTTGTTACTGGCTGTGGTTATATCCTGTTACATCCAAGTTTTCCTACTGCTTTCCTTGGTTCCTGACAATTTTCCAAACTTGTGAGCTACCCAATACCTTCCAATGAATTCCTCTTTCATACAAGTTAGTCAGAATCTGTTTCTGTTCCTTGCAGCTGACCGATACAGAAATTTGTGCCAAGGAGTATGCCACAGGCTCTTCGGGTCAGAAGGGTTTTATGGTAGAAATCTGGAGTTAATTAAATTGCCTCAGTGGGGAGTTGAGGACAGCAATTATCCTTTTAGGATTCAGAGACAGGAATCTGGAAGCCTGTGGTCTATAGTAGCGGAACGTCTAAATTATCGCCTGCAGCCATTTGGACGAAAAGTGCTCCTGGAAAGCAAGGAAGGCTCAGGGGAGCACAAAACCTCCGTCCCGGGACAGTGTAAAAGACAAGAGTTGTTCAAGGACTACAGAAGAATGGCTGCTTCCAATGGCCCTGGGTAGCTTATTAAAAGAGAATGACAAATTTAAAACTTCAAATTCTCAATTCAGGGCAGACATCAACACCCTGGAATTTTCTGGGGCAGTGCTAAATGAGCAACTTCTAAAGACCACATAGCTAAGAGAATAGAAAACAAATTAAAACTTGGACTCTGTAATTTTTAAAATTACATCAGTTGAATTCTCAGCCTTGTCATGTCTGTTTAGAGACATGAAGTGTCAATAGGATGAAACTTGGAATGGCGGAATACGGGAAGACTCAGCTCTGTGACCTTCCCATGCCAGCCAAGGCAACCCTCTGCGTTTGACGGCTGGTTCTCTTTGCTTTTTGCTCAAAGATACTGTAACTCTCTTACCGGAAAGAGTTACATTGAAACAAGGAGTCTGTTCTCTTTCTGCGCTGCAGTATCCCTCCCTTGTCTCCGGGATCTGACCTCAAATACCTGTGGGGGAGGTGGGAGGAAAAAGTCAAACCTGGGAGCACAGGCATATGTAACCAATGATTTGCGAGACTGTGCTAAGTTACACCTTCAAAGACCTGGGGAATATGTACAGGAATGAATTCTGTAGGCTTTGACTAAGGGCAGAGCACCATAATTTTAGACCAAGTTGAAGTACTTGATACGGATGCTCTTAGTAGAGGCTCTGGATTCTGTTGCTAGCTAGCTCAGAGCAGCTGGGAGTAGACACCGTTGTTTGTTCAGTTGGTTGACAGAAATCTGGACTCAGTGGTGGCCAACATTAAACAGAGTTTAGATGTCATAAATTCCTTGATATCAAGTAAAGGAAAGAATCCAGAGACTGAGAGATAGGAATGCTGGAGTGAATTTATCATGTGCAACTTACCCTCTCACTCCTGACTGTGTCTCCCCGCAGAGCTCAGAGGACATCCCCTTTGCCAAAGTCTTGAGAAATACCTTGATGGGGGGAACACCAGCAACTGCCCTCTGGAGGCCGGGGACACTGAGGGGATGTGAGGTTGACATGGGCTCCCCGGATTCAGCAGGGAGGGAGGGTCCCAGGGCCAGCAGCAGCTCTTCAATGGCAGAGGTGGAGGCTGAAGGGGAGGTCCTCCCTGTCTCCTTCCTGGGGACAAGTGGCTTTAATTCAGCCATGAGATTTTTTCAACACAGATTTCTGAATCTCTAGCAAGTAAAACAAAGATGACAAATGATAAGATTGTGTCTGAGGACCTTGGGATAAAGACCTAACTACTCAACCATATTTAATTTGACTTTTGATGTCTTACAAAGCTGAACACGATCAAACCCTCACTTACCCCACTGAGTTCATCTTGCTCCACCCTCCCACTCCTCCACTAGGATCCAACCACCTTGGCCTTGTTTCAGTTCCTTAACCTTGCCCAGACTCCCCCTCCTCATGGCTTTTGCGGATGCTATTTACTCTGCTTAGAATATTCTTCTCCCAGATCCGGCCTGGCTAACTCTACTCGTCCTTCAGGTTTCAGAAAAAATAGCTTTTTCTTATGAGGCCTTTCCTACTATACTCTATTTATTTTCCTCTATAGCTCTTATCAGAATGTTAATTTATGTTTTAATTAGTATATATTTTCTGTAATGTCTGTCTCTAGTTTCTCTGAGGCTGGAGGCCACTTCTGCTTTGTTCCTTGTGGTGTCTGCTGCTGACTGCTAACAGTGGGCCTCACAGCGAGATGGTGTCCAAAAATGATTTGCTAGCTGGATGCTGTATATATGCTGCTTTGACTATTTTTTCTCACTTGTATAATGAGAACACCTTTTTGCATTGACAAATGTAAATCTATAAAGGCATTTTTAACAGCACCATAGTATTCTATGATAGGGATGATGATAATATTATAACAGTGGTCTTTATTTAAACATGACTATCTGCCAGGCCTTGTTGTAAGAGCTGCACATGTATAACTTATTTAATCTTCCCAAACCTCATAGGGCATAGACATTTGTATTCCTACTTTACGCATGTGGTAAATGAGACATAAAAAAATTAAGTAACCTTTCTTAGCGTTTTGTAGACATTCTTATCACATGCAGCCAAGATTTGCACCTGGGCATTTTGATTTCAGAACTTGTGCTTTCATCTCAATGTTACATTGTACATGAAATTCTACTTCATTTATCCAATACCTTATTGATAAACATTTAGGTTGTTTCTTACTTTGGGCCATTGTAAAGACCAGAATTCACCCCTTTATCTTTATACAATTATCTTATTATATTTGAAAATATTTTGCCAAATTTCCCACCAAATTGAACATTTTCCATTGGTAATATGAGAATGCTCTTTCCCACACCGTTTATGCTCTTAAATATTTTCACATTTAACAGGAGAAATAGGGCTGGCAGATTGGGCAAATAAAAACACGGGATACCCAATTAAATTTGCATTTCAGTTAAGTAACGATTTTTTTAGAATAAGTATATCCCAGGTAATTCTTGAGACACAGTTCTGCGTAGTGTAAGTATGCCCCATGCAACATTTGGGACATACTTATATTAAAAAGTTATTCATTGGGTTTATCTGAAATTCAAATTTGAGTTCAAATTCCAATTTAACTGGGTGCCCTGTGTTTATCTGGTAACCCTACGGGGAAAAGGAGTACTTCATTTAAATTTGTCTGCCTACATTTCCTTAACTAGTCATTGCGAAATGATTGATGAAGCGGTTGCTAAGTGCTAGCAACTGTGACTACAGAAAGGAATACATAGTCCCTGACATCAACTAGTGCACTGGCTAGTGAGGAAAAGGGACACAGTCAAATCTAGCAGAGGGTGGCCAAGGACAGTGATTGAGACATGCACAGGGGTTTCAATGAGGGGACTCTAATGCCAGATGGGGAAGGCAGGGAAGGATTCCTAAGAGACTCTTAAAGGATGAATAGAATTTAGCTATGCTAAGGGATGGAGGGGTATTTTGGCAGGCAGGAGCCATGTAATCCAAAATCCACAAGCAGCATGGACGTGTCAGCAACCACAAGCAGTTGATGTTACCGTAGCCCAAGGTGTGAGGCAGGGAGTGATGAGAAATGAGTCTGGGGGTTGAAGTAGGAGCTGAATCACGAAGGTGGTTCATCTTTGATGCCATCCATGTACCGAATAGAAGAAGATTTTAAGCAGGACCGTGTCAGGGACATCCTCCCTCCAGTCCAGAGCAGCTACCACTTGTTTTAGGAGCCTCTTCTCAGGGCTGCTTTGGGACTCTGAACTTGTTTTGTCAAAACACTGACCACTTTGTGTCAGAAATGTCTGTTTACTCTCTCCTCTGCTAATCTGCCCGAGGGCAGGAGTAATTTCTTTGGCACCTCTGGATTCACACCTCCCAATTCCCTTTCGGTTTTCCTGAATCCTAGATATTTGCACTGGCGGGTGCTGTGTCAGTGATGTCCAGCCAGACAGCATTCTCTCCGCTGCTAAATCCCATTCTGTCTCTCCGGAACCCTAGATGGTCTCCAGCACCCTGTCCTGCTGTCAGTAGCTTCCCTAGTGCTCAGTTAATTCCAAGGCCTGGAAATGATCTTCCTCTCCTAGAATCTTATCTTGGCACCCCAGCAGTTCTCACCCCAGGAAACTACTTGGGTCTCCCATGCCCAGCAACTTTGACTCTCTGTTGAGAGGTTCTGACATATCTTCCTTCCAGAGGTTCTGACATATATTAATTAGCTAGACCTTTGACTTGCTCAGGTTTAAGCTGGGGCCGCTGTGGTATATAGTTTAGCTCCCAAGGGGTCAATCTTACTTCCCTCATTTGCTTGCGGAGTACTTTTCTATCATTTCTGTATGGCAAGTGTATTATCAGTTCATCTTCAACTCTGCCTGCCTGCTGACCTTGCTATGACCCTCCCCAGCAGGGATAACTCTGCTTTGTCTTCACTCCTCTACAATCTAAGCCCTATATTGCACCCCAGTGGGTCCCTCTCCCAGCTCCTTGCCTAGCTTCTTGGCAGCTCTGGATTTGGCCTGTGTCTCTCCAGGGTCATGATTTTCTAGGGTTTAGTCAAAAGTAATATGGAGTCTGAAAAACCTGACTTGGAATTCCAGCTCATTTTATTTAACACTTCCATATTATTATTTCTTTTTTTTGAGACAGAGTTTCACTCTTTTGCCCAGGCTAGAGTGAGTGCCGTGGCGTCAGCCTAGCTCACAGCAACCTCAAACTCCTGGGCTCAAGCAATCCTACTGCCTCAGCCTCCCGAGTAGCTGGGACAACAGGCATGCGCCACCATGCCCAGCTTACTTTTTCTATATATTTTTAGTTGTCCGATTAATTTCTTTCTATTTTTAGTAGAGACGGGGTCTTGCTCTTGCTCAGGCTGGTCTCGAACTCCTGAGCTCAAACAATTTGCCCGCCTCGGCCTCCCAGAGAGCTAGGATTACAGGCGTGAGCCACCGCACCTGGCCCATATTATTATTTCTTGTAACCTACCGAAGTATCATGTGCTGACTGCAATATCACCTTTTGTTGACAGATTAAAAAAAAAACCTGTGGGCTTAGAAAGGTTAAATGATTTTTTTTTTTTTCAAAATTGCCCAATTAGTGAGTAGAGTACCTGGGATTCAAAGTCTGGTTTCTGTGATTCCATAACCCACATTCTCCCCTCCACGTGGTCTCCCCGCAAACACAGTGCATGGGCCCAGGGCAAGCCACTTCAATTCTATGAGTTTCAGCTTCCTCCTCTCTAAAGCATAATAGGTTAGTAAAAGCTACTCTCAACATTGTTGTGGAGATTAAATGAAATTATGTAAATCAGGCACCTAGCCCCGAGCCTGACAATAACTGAGCAAGAAATACTTTCTTCCCTCTTTGCTGTGTCCATCTGGATAGACTTTTCCATCCCTTTAGCTCTGAGGAAATACCACTTGTGTCAGAGCTGCTTTTCTGAACTGCAGGTGAATGAAGGCTCTTTCCCCAACCATCAGGATGAAACGGACATATTCCTGGCAACACCCTGGAAATGTCTTCACCCAGCAGGGTGGCCTGGGACCTGCCCCTGGTGCTTGGGAAGTCAGGTCTTCACAAGCCTGTGGCAGCCCAGAAAGAGTTGTCTGCTAATGGGCTCAGCAACTTTTGGGGAGAAAAGGTCTTTTGGATAAATCTCCTTTTTGGTATTCCTTAGCTCCCCACCCCATCTAAGTATGCCCATGGCCTGCCTCTGAGTTATGAGGACATAAATCTCCATCACAAATTTATTGCCATAATTTATCAGCTCCTATTGCTCAATGGCCAAGCAGTTAATTTTAAAATGAAGTGGGGCTGTTTTCATTAATACCCTTGCGCTAACTACCTATCAAAACACTCAAAGACAATTAATACCGTGTTGCTGAAGTACTGAACCAATAAATATCTCCAGTCTTGTCTTGTCTCTGGCAGATAAAAGACATTAGATTCATCCTCTGTTTTAATAATATCCTCCCATTCTCTTCCTCTGCATAGCATCAGAAACATTTACTTTTCAGGACTAGATTAAATAGCTGGACCAGCCCATAACATGAATTTAAAAGGCTGTTGTTTCATGACATCTATGTAATGCCTTCAGGATATTGTAGTAATGACAATATGCCCGAAAAGTAGACGGAAAATTTCTGAAGATGATACATCATCAATCCCAAAGCTTTTGGCTTCAAGGGCTTTCTGGAAAGCAAATGCCTTTCGTCTGATGAGTGCCAGAGTTTAAGTTGATCCGGCGCAGCCTGAGCAGTGGATGGAAGTTGGAATTCACATTTCTCACAGGCTCAGATCTTTACAGAAAGAACATTCTAGATTTTGGCACCTATGGAGCCACATCAGGGATTCGTGGCAAGTGGCAATTTGCTATTTTACAAAGGCATGACTTTACACCTCATATAGAGGCTGCTGTGAGCCAGTGATTTTTTTACTTTAAGGGAAGTCTAGTAACCTCCTTGCCCACGGCACCTCATTCAATCATTTCTTCCCCAACTATTCACTGTGGGCCTACTGTGTGCTAACTGCTGCCCTAGGCTGTGGGGGGTGGATCATGGCACCTCTCTGCCATCTCAATCTGTGGGGAGCATATTCATATCTCCTTTATTATTTTCCACGTGCTGGTGTCATTTACACAATTCTTAGGAGGTCATAAAAATTGATTTCTTTATGGAAAATAGCCTTGAAAAGAAATCCAGGTGGTATATTAAAAAAGTTTTTTTTATTGCTTTTTCCCCTCTTGCTTAAATAATATGTTCACTGAGGCCAAATTTAGAAACTATAGGTAAGCAAAAAGAAAATGATCAGCTGCCTTAATCCCACCACCCAGAGATCACCACGGTTAACCTTTGTCTCCCACACACATGGGCTCTCTTTCCTCTTTTACGTATAGCCACTGCCTTTTTTTAAAAAGCATGATTATTCTTTGGATAATTGCATGCCCCTGTTTCCTTATATAAGGCTGTATGGTGCCAGCGTTTCATCTTAATAAGCATACTTCTGCGATGAATGGCTGCGTACACTCCTAGGGCCCTGCCGACTCCAGTGTGTGCCATCATAAGAACACGCAGTAGTTTGTTGAACCATGCCTCCATTTTTCTATGTTGAAGTTCTTTTCTACCCGTTTTTATTATACACAAAACTACGGCCTTGTTTGTCTAGCCATCACTATGACTAGATTCCAGTGCACACCTGTAATTATTTTCTTGGGATAAATTAATTGAAGTGGAATTTCTAAGTCAAATCACATACACATTTTTAAGATTTTGACATACGAGGCCCAGCTGCCCTCAGAATGGCTCCATTTTATACTCCTGGACACCCTTTCCCTCTGTCCTGTGAAGACCTGCCAGCTTCCCACCCTCAGATCACAGAGGACTGTGCCTGCCCCCGCCCCCCCCAGCATTGCAAAGGAGTTGGCTCTGCCTGGGCCCCCTGCTCCTGCAGCCGCCTCCCCCTTCCCCCCAGGCCTCACCTTCCCCTGGGCTCTGCCTTCACCCCTGCCCCAGCCTCGGGGCTTTTTCTCCATTCATTGTCCTCTCTTTCTTTTTCTCTTTGGGCTCTTTCCACTAGGTTTAAAAATGCTTGTCTCTTGCATAGTAAAAGAAAAAAAATTTTCTTTGACCTCTGTTATGGACCAAATTGTCCTTCCCCCCCTTTCCGATGTTGAAGCCCTAACCCCCCTGCACCTCAGAATGTGACCATATTTGGAGACAGGGCCTTCAAAGAGGTGATGAAATTAAAATAAGTCTGTTAGGGTGGGCCCCAATTCAATCTGACCGATATCCTTGTAAGAAGAGGAAGTTGGGGCCCACAGGGAGAAACCGGGTGTGGGGGAGCAGAGGAAGGACTGTGAGAAGGCGGCCGTCTGCAAGCCATGGAGGGTGACCTCAGAAGAAACCAAATCTGCCGACTCCTTGATCTTGGACTTCCAGCCTCCAGAACTGCGAGAAAGCAATTTCTGCTGTTGAAGCCGCCCAGTCTGTGGTGTTTTCTACGGCAGCCCTAGCAAACCATACAACTTCCTGAAACAAAACCTTTGCTACACCTGCCGCCATGCAAGCAAACTTCTTGGAAAATGGCTCCTGAGCGAGTTTGCTCTCACACGCTTCACTCCCTTGCTCCATCTCACTGTCACCCACTGCAATCTGGCTTCTGCCCCCACTTTGGGAGGCAGCTCCTGCCAAGGTGGCAAGTGACCTCCATAATACAGACCCACTGGTATGGTCCCTGGCATGTAGAGGCATCGAACTCATGTCGAAGTAGTTGCTGTTGCTGTTCTAATTGTTTGAGTAAAAGGTGGCAGCTCCGTCTTCCAAATTAGGGTTCAGGATAATAAAAACATTCATATTATTCTTTACAAAAAGTGTATTGGTAGTTTTCAAGATATATGCAGAAGGGGCATGCACATTTTAGACTTATTTATATCGTAGGATAGGCATACATATTGTTAGATCCAGTTCCCCTCGGCCCCAGGAACGGAGAGGCAGAGTCACCGAGGCTGCAAATGGCAAAGGAGTTGATTGGCTAGCTCGAGCTAGGGTCCAAGTCCCAGTGCACCAACGCAGTGGCCTCCCCTATGAACCAGGACTCCCCCCCCCCGGGGTAAAAGTGAAGCTTTTATTCTTTTTTTGCACACGACACACCGGTGGCACACGACACGCAGGTCCCACACGACACGCTGGGCATACCATCCCCCTTCCCCCCTTAGTCCATTGGTTCCTTTGAAAGTGGCGGATGGTTTTGACTCCTGATTGGTTGGCTCCAAGCCTCGAGATTTCCCATTTTTGCGCGGGCGCCAGTTTTGGTCCATGTTTGGGTTTCAGAGGAAACTGAAACTTAGGCCTATTTCAGGAAATTCAGCGTGTCATGGAGTCACTCCTGCTCTTACTCCTATATTTAACAAACAACTAAAAGCAAGCACGGTTACAAAAGCAAATGGCATTAGTTATAATTAAAGAGAACATATTTTTTTAATTTTAAACAATTTGTTCCACACAAAACAAAGTACATTCTCCTACTATCAATTCCTGCCTTTCAACATTATATAGGTTATTTGGAAAATACAGTGTGATACTTGGTCATTTTCTACCAGGTCTTTTCTTTTTTTTTCCTTTGCTGAGGATTGCTGCATGCTACAGTCTGCAGCATTTTCTCTGTACGATTATTTCGCACCTATCTTTCTCCCTTTCTGGGTAACATTATAAGCATGCTTCCTCTAGCTACTGATATATTCAGGCAATTCAAAAGGAGCATGTGGCTCAGTGATCTTCCCGATTTTCCATTTAGCTTCAAAAAGGACTCCATTTGGGAGCTCACTTTCTGGTGGTGCCTTGACCTTTACGAGGACCAAGGCTAGCAGGTCAAGAAGTGCTCCCGGGACTGTGAACCTGCTGTACCACCACGCCCCACTTAATTCCCCCACCCCCAAATGCCTCAGGCGTGGTGACTGAGAGCTCCTGAGGAGTTGGCAAGGGTGTAAAATGCCATTCAGAAAGAAGGGTGAGTCCGGCAATGGCTCTTGCAGCAAGCACCTGGAGCAGGCAAGGGCTTTGGACAAAGCGGGTTGTTCCTTTCATCAGCTGGGTGTTTTTTCTCTCTCTGGAAGGAAGGACTTTCAATGACCTTTCATGGATCCAGGGAGAGGTGGCTCAAGGCATTTGAAATTAGATTTATGGACTCAAGATGCAGAGCCTTCCTGACTTGCTCAAACAGAGTCGACACAGCTCTGATTACAAAAGAGGAAGGAATTTGGATCCTATTTTAGGGCGTGGGTTGTTCCTATCATATCCCCATGGGCACATGGGGCCAGGGTGCAGCAGGGTGGGGGTGGCGGAGGGACTTTCCTAACCAATCCAGCAACCAAACTGTGCCTCTTGAGAACCACATGGCAGATTCTGGAAGGAAGAGAGCAGTCTTGGACCCAGGTAGCGCCAACCTCCTCTCTGAAGTCTACGTTCTCAATGTCCCTCCTTCCTCTGCTGCTTCCCAGGTGCCTCCTTAGAAAACCATCTCTGTCTTTTCCAACACATCCTGCCCACCTTCCCAGGCTACCAGCATGTCTACTGCCTGATCAAATTCCTTCTTGGCTCTCTCTGCTGCTTAACAAAATCACCAACAGTTCAGTAAGCTTGTTTTTGGTATATCTTTCTTGCATCCTGCAAGGAGGATACAGAAATGTGCCCTGCCTCAGGGAAAGGGGAAAGACAGATACACACGGGAAAGACAGATCTACACGTAGAAAGAGCCAATATTAATGAAGAGAGTGCTACAGCAGAGAAAGCACAGACTGCTAAGGGAGTCCAAGGCCCTGAAGACAGCCTTGAAACTCGACCACTATGTCACATTCCCAATCTCTAGTTTACGTTTTTTCCCTGAGCTTCAGACGTTTAACAACTACTTCCCTTCTTGACTTCAATGTCTCATGTGCATCTGTGGCTTAAAATGCCCAAAGTTCAGTCTTACTCTCCCACACACTCTAACCTGGCACAGGCAGTGACACCACGCCCCTGTCACTTGCGAGGGGGAGGCCACCCCTGTGTGGAGCTGCTGCAACATCCGTATCAGGTGCTCTCACTATGTTCTCAGTGTCCACTATCCTTCTAGAACCTGAGGGTTCTTCTTCCTTGCAAGCTCAGCTCCTAATTAAGTTTTTAAAATTGTGTATTGTCCAAGTCTGTAGTTATAAAGGTATGGGAATTTCAGAGCAGTCTACTCTGCTTTAAGTGCCTTCATTATATCATTTTTTTAAAATTGTGAAATATAGCACATATATGACTAGGTACACAAAATAAAAGTCTACAGCCGATGATTTATTGCATGCAAACATTCTCTTTTATCATGTTGATATGGTGAATAACTTTGATTTTTAAATGCTAAATTAAATTAGCATTACTGGAATAAAACCAACCTGGTTGTCTTGTATGCCCATTTACTATAAAGCTGGATTTGGTGTGAACATTTTGTTTAGGATTTTTGCACCTATGTTTGTGAATGAGATTAGGCTGTAATTTTTCTTTCCTGTAATGTCTTTTTCAGGTTTCTTTATCAAGGTAAAATAGCTAGAGAGGTCTCTCTTTTTAATTCTCTAAACGACTTATGAATTATTAACATCACTTTTTCTCTAATGTTTTGTAATAGTGACTGTTGAAGATTTTAGGGCCTGAAGGTTTTCTGGGTGGGAAGGTTTTTAATTTCTTTTCTTGTGATAGGACAATTCAGATTTTCTATTTCATCTAATGTCAAGATTTTTAAGAAATTTGTCTATTTGGCCAATATTTTCTAGTTTATTTGGATAAAATTAGTTCATAAACTTGTCTTACTATATTATTTTTAGTGACTACAACATCTATAGTCTGTCCCTCTTTTCATTCCAGACATTGCTTTTTGTGCTTTTAAACTCCTTGCTGGATCATTCTTCTTAGGGAGTATTCAATTTTGCTGTGTTTTAAAGTACCAATTTATGGCTTTGTTAATCTCTATTTTGTGTTTGTTTTGTCTTTCATTGTTTTTTTGTTTTTATCTTTTCTCTCTTTTACTTTCTTTGGACATAATTCAGTGGTTTTTAAATTTCTTTTTGAGTTGGACCCTTAATGCAATGATGTCATCCTTTCTTATTTGCTAACATATATGCATTCAAAGCTATAAAATGTTATCTAAGCATGGTTTAGTTAAATCTCTTAAATATTTATAATTCTATTTTAAATTTACATACAGCAAAAATGACTCTTCTTCTTTGGTAAGGTGTTTATTCCAATCTTTTGCTTATTTTTAATTGGGTGTTTATTTTTATTATGGTTGAGATTTCAGTGTTCTGTATATATTGTAGATACAAGTTCCTTGCTGGATATATGCTTTGAAAATATCTTTTTGGTCTGTGACTTAACAGTGTCTTTGACAAGCAAAAAACTTGAATTTTAATAAAAGCAAAGGTATCATTTTTAAAAATGTATCGTGCTTTTGCTGTTGTATCTAAGAACTCTTTGCATGACCCAAAGCCACAAAGATTTTTTAGGATATTTAACTGTAGAAATTTTGTAATTTTAGGTTTTACATTTAGTTCTATGATCCATTTTGAGTTTTGTGCAAAGTGTGAAGTAAAATAGAAGTTGTTCTCCTCCTCCTTCTCCTCTTCCTCTTCTGTTTTCTTTTCACATGTAGATGTCCAGTTTTCCAGCACCATGTGTTGAAAAGACTGTGCTTTCTCCGTTGAATTTGTTAGGTAGATAGTGAGGGATTCTGGGTCCCCTAGGGATGAAAGTGGGTGCTGTTGCCTCCATCTTGGTCCTGCCTGACCCCGAGGAGGGAATACCCTAGGAATCTGCCAATCAGAACTTGGCACACCAGCTGCAAAAGAATGCAGAGGACTCTCTAGTCCACAGACCAAGCAGCATGGGTACCATAAAGTCTGGGAAGTGACCTAGAACCCACATACGTAGTTAAGGCTCAGATCATGTGACTCCCAGCTGTCCAATCAAAGTGGTTTCACAGTGACCTCAGAACCATGAGGGAGGTTCCTATCCAGGCACTATAAAATAAGACGCAGACCATAGCCAAGCTCTCTCTTTGCCCTTACTTTTGCTTCCCCCATTGCAACAATGGGTCCAGTCGTCATCTGTGGTGTATGTATCATGCTCTGTAAACCTATATCTTGCTCTTGCGCTATAATCCTATCTTTCTCTCTTCAATAAACCTCATTTTCATGCTTGCCTAACTTTGGCATGTCTGGTCATCCTTCGGCCATGAGAGTGCCAAGAACCGACAGTTTCATATTGAAACCTGACAAATTGACTTTGCACCTTTGTTAAAAATCAGCTGACTGCATTTTTGTGGATCTATTTCTGGACTCTATTTTGTTCCATTGATCTATGTATCTATTCTTTTGCCAATATTACACGTCTTGATTCTTGTAGCTTTATAGTAAGTCTTGAAATCAGATAATGTGAGACTTTCAACTTCGTTCCTCTCTTTCAAAAGTCTTTTGATTATTCTAATGCTGTTCTCAAAATATAAATTTGCAAATCAGGTTGTTGATACCTACAAAAAAAATTGTGCTGTGATTTTTATAAAGATCAGATTGACTCAACAGATCAATTTGTAGATAATTGACATCTTAACAGTATTGACTGTTCTAAGCCAAGAATATGGTGTATCTCTCTACTTATTTACATCTTATTTGATTTCTTTCAGCAATGTTTTGTAGTTTTTGGCCTACAGATCCTGAACATATATTATCAGATTTATACCTAAGCATTTTTGAGGGCGTGTTAGTGTAAATGGTATTTTAAAAATTAAATACTAATTGTTCATTACCGTTGCATAGAGATAGAATTGTTGTTTGTATGTAAACCACATTGCCATTGTGTATTGAATGTTTATGTCCTTCTGAATTCGTATGTTGAAATTCTAACCCCCAGTGTAATAGTATTTGGAGATGGGGCCTTTTAGAGGTAATTAAGGTTAGATGAAGTCATGAACATGAGGCCCTCATGATGGGATTAGTGCCCTTATAAGAAAAGACACCAGAGAGCTTTCTCTTTGACTATTGTGCATACAAAGAAGAGATAGAGAGAAGAGGCCTCACAATGAAATCTACCTCGTTAGCACCTTGATCTTGAACTTCCTAGCCTTCAGATCTGCAAGAAATAAATTTCTGTTGTTTAGGCCACTCAGTCTGTGGTATTTTGTTACAGTACGTGAAGTGGCTAATATATTTGCTATTCTCACTTATTAGTTCTAGGAACTTTTTTTGTAGATTCTTTGGATTTTCTTCATAAACAATCATACAGCCTGTGAAGAAAGACAGCCTTGTTTCTTCTTTTCAGGATGAGCAACAGTGACTTGTTGAGCCATATCGAAGCTTGAGGCAAAAGTAAAAATCAGTAATGCTGAACCTGTCTTTATTTAAAATTTTGATATTTTGTTTGTCATGAATACTTTTCCATTAATTTTTATTAAAAAACATTTGCATTAAAATATTATTTATCTTTATTACTCAGTTTCTTGGCATTCTCCTCCTCCTTAAATTTTACATCCTAGACAAATGCCTCACTTGCTGTGCCCTAATCCTGGCCCTTGGTCCACTCTACTGCTACCAGGAACCAGAGTTCAGGGGTCCTGTTTGTCAGAAGGGCAAGGTAAGGAGATGGACAGTTCCCATGTTATAAATCTTATACCTTCGTGCAACTGATCCCATCCGTGATCTTTTCTCTTCCCCTTAGCTGATGTAGACTCTGAGCTACAGGGGTTACCAGAAAAGAACAATTGGATAGCACAGTTCTCCCTTACTCTAACCTAAATCTTATGGAACGACCTCTCTGTTGTGATGCAGGGAATATTTTCACTGGTTCAAATAAAATAACATTTGTAAATGATGTACCTAGCGACATAACTGGCACATGGATCTCAATTTTGGTAGGAATTGTTCCTGTTTTTGTTATTTTTACATGACATTTTTTTCTTCCATCATCCTAGGAAGGGAATCAGTCTTTGTGTTCCAGGTCAGGGTGCCCTTGAATCACGGTTAGTAGCAGCTGGGGAGGGTCTGCAATCTCACAGTCATCATTGGGGTGTGTAAAAAATACAACTTTCTTCACTTTTAAAACTGATTTTAATTTTTGATTCTAAGCTCCCAAGCTGTCTTTTGGCAGGCAACTCAACTAGACACTTTTGGGTAAATTCAGGCCAATCAGTGATGTTTGTCCAATGTACAATTATTAGGTTCAAGTTCAGTTCAAGATCATTTCCAATGCCGGGGACTGAGGAATCCACACCTGGGCAGCACTGAGGAAAGCTAATGGTGCACGGTCCAGGCACCCCGCTTCTTGTGTTATCAGAGATGCTGCTCTCCTCCCGGTCTGGCCACGTGGCATAAACAATGCCTGAGGGTCCCTCTGTCCAGGGGCACCTTCAGCTCCTGGGCAGTGCTGGGCATGAGCCCTCCCTTCCTTACTCCCATGTGCCCATTCATGGGCATCTCTTTGCTGTGCACCCCTCTAGCCCACCAGGTGGCCTCTGGTGATGGCCGCCCACGCCCAACAGCCATGTCTCCACCAGGGCAGCATGGAGTTGCTGCTCTCCAATTCTGCTCGCCTCTTCCCTCGGCACTTTCTTGTATTTATTTCCCTTCCTTCCCTCACCATCCTCCCTCGACCTTCCTTGCAGGACAAAGAGAGAAAACAAGATAGGTAAATTCTCATCAAAACTTCTCTCTCTTTTAAAGCTCTTTCCATCTCTCCCTTCCCAGAGCCCATTTATGATTTCTTCCCTAGATGAGGGAGGAAGACAGTTTGGTCTCTTCAGAAGTCTGTGCAAATCGGTTAAGTTGGACAGTAGGAGCAGTGCTCTTTGAGCTTACTGTGTAAGAGACCAGGTCTAGGCTTTGGTAATGGGCTCAGATCGCAGCACTCAATTCACTTGTAGCTTGATTTATGAATGTTTCTTTTTGGGGGAGGGCAGGGAGCTGGTGACAAGCAATGGGAAGCCCCAAGGGAGCACATGGGAGTGCGTGTCATTAATATTTCTGTGGCATCTCTATTAGGATGCACAGATTATTCTATTACCTTTAATTCGAGTGAGAGAATAGTTGCAAAGGAAGCACTTAGCCCAGTGTGTGGCACTTGGTCTTCATGAATGCAGGCCAATTTATCGTGGTAACAGTTTGAGCTTTGCACTCATTATCATAATAAATCCAGAAAAAATAGTTATTTTTGGTTCTCTCATTCCAAGAAGCTAGCAGTCTCCATGTCCTGAGTTGTCTTGCCTTAGGGAGTCATTAACATTTTTTGTGTTTCAAGGCCAAGAAATGGAGTTGCTATGCACCCAGGAAAAAACCCTCCACCCAACTAATTTATTGGAAATCAAAGCCTCAGTAAGATGGGTTAAGGCAGGAAGTTGAGGAGGTAGAAGAGTCCGAAGTAACCCTTTGAGAGCACCTAAGGAAACAAGTTTATTACACTCAGACCACTTGTACAGAGTCACTAAGATGGATAAACATTGCCTGAAGAGCAGAGGGGGTTGACTCTTAGAAGTCAGAGCTTCTAAGCCCTGGTAAAAGAGCCCCGGGCCCAGCTTGGCCTGGAGGAAATGGAGCTGCCACTTTTTAAAGGGACAAGCTTGGCCTGGCCTTCTAATCACAGTAGAAGTGAGCCAGATGTACCAAAGACCAGGGCACTCTCTTGTGTGTTTTCTGGACTGAGCAAGTTGGCTCATTTGATCACAGGGAGAGAGAACGGGTATACTAATGACTTCTTTCCCCTGGGCAGGAGTAGACTCGGGTACACCATTTCTTTTCTCCACTTTTCTCAGCCCTTGCATTCAATCATCAACATTTTCATGGCCTTCCTTTGTTTACTAAGGACTTTTCTCACCCTGGGAGAACACTACTTTACTAAAGAGAAGTGCTCAGGTTTAGAGGTAAAATGATCAAGATGAATCAGCCTGTGTAAGTGTCAGAAGAGAAACCTAAATCTGGGCCCGCCGAACCAGTTAGCAATGCATCTGCAGTTCCACTTTTCTCGGTTCTGTCACTCATGATCAACTGCAATTTGAAAATATTAAATGGAAAATTCCAGAAATAAACCATTCATAAGTTTTAAATTGTGTGCTGTTCTGAGTAGTGTGAGGAAATCTCAAGCTGCCCTGCTCCATCCTGCCCGGGATGTAAATGATCCCTTTACCCTGCATATCCACACTGTCTACACTACATTCCTATACAGGGAAAAACATGGGATATATAAGGGTCAGCACTGTCTGCAGTTTCGGACATCCACTGGGTGTCTTGGAAAGTATCCCCATGGATAAGGCGGGACTGCTGTGTTACCTCTGCGGTAGTTAATTTTGTTTGTCAACTTGACTGGATCACAGGATGCTCAAATATCTGGCTAAGCATGATTTCTAAGTGTGTCTGGGAGGGTGTTTCCAGAAGTGATTAGCATTTGAATTGGTGGACTGAACAAAGCAGATGGCCTTCCTCAATGTGGGTGGGCATTATTCAATCCGTGGAGGGTCTGAATAGCACAAGAAGTCAGAAGAAGGTTGAATTCGCTGTCTGCCTGACTACTGGAACGGGACATCCATCTTATGTCCACGCTCTTCTGGTTTTCAACCTGCAGACTTGGACTGGAGTCTATACCATCACCCCTCTGGCTCTCAGGCCTTTGAACTACACCACTGGTTTTCCTGGGCCTCTGCTTGCAGAGAGCAGATGGTGGGACTTTTCAGCCTCCACAATCATATAAGCCAACACCTTATAATAAATCTCTCTAGATATAGATGTATGTGCACATATAGATACACATGTACATATAACTATAGATACAGATATAGAGATCTAGCCTCTTGGTTCTGTTTCTCTGGAGAACCCTGACTAATATGATCTCTCATCTCCAAACTGGACGCTGACCAATACCACCTCCAAGTCCAGATGCTGTGTGTTTTCCATCACAGACTATTAGGCTCAGGTCACTCAAGGGGACAAGGAGCTGGAAAGCGTGAATCTCTGACTTCCTCTTGCTGTGCCATTGGCAAATACCTGCAATGGCTGAGGATTTGCCCTGACCTATCCAGCAGGGAACTCTTGAAGGATGAGGACTCTCCCCCTCCCCACGATGTGACAGGCATGGCTCTGTGTCCTCAGCAGTCACATTCCTTACTCAAGTCACTGAACACCCCACACTCCTTGTACACGGTGCTCAGGGTAACCAACAGGTCACTTGATGGTTCATGTACTGACCACTACCTCTCAAAGGACAAAAACTTCTTTAAAAGTTTAGCACACTCAGGGGATGTTAAAATTATTCAGAGCTTTTCTTCCTTATTCTAAAAGCACTTAAGGATTGTGAGGTGCCTACAAGTCCTAATTATGAGAACTTTTGGAGTGTAAGTAGTGCATAGTATTAGTTGATAGTACTTCTTTTTGTCTAAATAAATTCTACTCAGCTTTTGGGGCTCTGAGGTGAGCCTTTGTGGTTCACACTTTCTTGCTGAGTGCCTTTAATCTTTCTACATGTTATAGTTTCTTCACTTATTAAATGGGACTAATAGTGTCTACCCTGATGGGTTACTGGGAGGATTAAATGAGGTGACCCAATGACACGGCAAAGCACCTACTATAGTGCTGACTCTTGGCTTTCAGCGCTGGGCGTCTAAGTGATGTAGGAGTGAGCAGGGGCTGATAGATCAGGTACATTATGCTTTTTGTGGAAATGAGCCAAAATCCTTGTGCGAATATGTTCACCAATCTAGGAATGAGAATAAAACAAAGTGTATGTGATTAGAGAATATCTTAAAGATTTAGGTAAATGATTTAAAATATATAATTGGGATTTTATGTGTATGTGTGCCTTAGGATTTAGGGGAGAAACTTTTGAATTTCACTACAATTTATTTTAGAGCAATGGTCTGTGGGCTACAAGGTTTACCAGATCCTAGATTTTATTGCTATTCTTGGTTCATAGCTGGTTCAATTTCATTGAAACCCCAGCTGGGTAGAGAGTGCTGAAGGGAAGAAACAGAGTGTGACGGGCTGAATCATGTCTCCCCAGAATTCATATGTTGAAGCCCTAACCCCCAGCACTTCTGACTGTATTTGTATCTCAAAGTGTATTTGGAGATAGGACACAAAAAGTGATGATTGAGTTAAAATGAGGCTGTTAAGGTGGGCCCTAATACCACTGGTGTCCTTATAAGAAGAGAACATTTGGACACACAGAACGACACCAGAGATACTAGGGGTGAACCAGGAAAGGCCACGTGAGGACGCAGTGAGAAAGCAGCCACGTGTAAGCCAAGGAGAGAGGCCACAGAAGAAACCAAACCTACCAACACCTTGATCTTGGACTTCTAGCCTCCGGAACTGTGAAGAAATAAGTTTCTTTTATTTAAGCCACCCAGTCCATGGTATTTGGTTACAACAGCCCTAGCAGACCTATCCAGAGAGGCCTGAAGGCAGACCTAAGGTAAACTGTCGGCAGATTTCTGTCTACAGAGCAGCAGCCTTTGTTAGGGCCGGAAAATACCAGCAAACCAGCACCCTCCAGAATTCAGGGTCGGGATAACAGGCAGAGGATAAATGGCCTAATAGATAAAAGTAAATCAAAGGAGAGAAATTTGCCATCACTTCTGCGAGGAACCCAGTCAGCTTTTTTCTGTGGAGATTCAGGCTCCATCTTTCCCTCCCTCCTCTGACAAACCTTTCAAACCCACACTTGAGAATGTGCATTGCAATATAAGTTCTCCTAACATGTCCAGGTTGATTACATGAGACTAGATGTGCATATCATCTGCCTTCATTGATCTGTACTTCAGAGCTGGAGAAGGGTAAGGACGATTTAATGCCTATTTTCAAAAGAATGAAGGATCTTTTTTCAGCTCTTGTCGAGGAGCAGACAAAGGAAACAGGCTTCACCTGTAACACAAGGGGTTCATATTAGACAGGGGGAGATTTATCAGGCAAGGAGACTGAAGACACTTGAGTGAGTTACGGTATCCCCTTACCTGGAGATCTTCAAAGTAAGATATACTTCCCTCTGACAGGAGCAGTCGGGGGTGGGAGTCGGGGTGGGGTTCCTAGCAGGAGGCAGAGAAATGGACTTCGGTGACCTTTGAAGGTTGAGTCCAGCCTTCTGAGTCTAGGATAAACTAAGATGGGAAAATTTATGGTTTTGACATCTATCATGTGAATAAATCTGAGCCTCTGCTGGAGTTTCAGGAGAAAGAAGATTCCGGAAGTCTGCTCTGGCTTGATCGCTCTATCAGTCAGGGTTCCAGCAGGAAACAGATGGCAGATTCAACTCAAGATGATTTGAGAGGGGCTTAATAAAGAAACTATTTAGAAAGATGTGGGCAAGATGTAGGGAGATAACAAAGGATAGAGCAGAACCCCAAAGCTCTTACTAGCCCATGTCTGAAGGGATGAGGGGAGGGAGCAGTTATTAGAAACTGTGAGGAGAAATTCAGGCACAGACAGCCATCCTGAGAGGCGCTGAGACCATTCGTTGAGTAGTGCCAGCAGCCAGAGGGGAAACAGGGAGAGAGTCGGGGAAACAGGGAGAGACTCAGGGAAACACAAGGGGTCTTCCAAAAGTTCGTGAAAAATGCCTATTATGAAAAAACTATGCATGGATTTCAAAATGTTTTTGCAACAAAATAAACTCATACTAACCTGTTATAATATGTCTGAAAGGATCTAGTTTGAGGTACTAAGAAGGATAGGGCATCAGTTCGAAAAGAGCCCCTATCAGAGCAACATAACTTCTGCTAAAATTGAAACAAGAACAAACATCAAATTTATGGTG
The DNA here is from genome assembly GCA_963575035.1 of Avahi laniger. Taxonomy (NCBI): domain Eukaryota; kingdom Metazoa; phylum Chordata; class Mammalia; order Primates; family Indriidae; genus Avahi; species Avahi laniger. The sequence goes on along the minus strand of CAUYSK010025632.1, from coordinate 58,255 downwards.
AAGCTTGGAAGAATGATGAAATCATTGATGTTTTTAAGAAAAGTTTATGGGAACAATGCCTCAAAGAAACCAGCAGTTTATAGATGGATAACTCTTTTGAAAAAGGGATGAGATGATATGGAAGATGAAACCTGCAGCGGCAGACCATCTACATCAATTTGTGGGGAAAAAAATTCATCTTGCTTGTGTTCTAACTGAAGAGGACTGACGAATAACAACATGAACAATAGCTACCACATCTCAATTGGTTCAGCTGACACAGTTCGGGCTGAAAATTAAAGTTGAGCAAACTTTACCCTCAGTGTGTGCCAAAACCGTTGTGCCCAGATCAGCTGCAGGCAAGAGCAGAGCTTTCAATGTCAATTTTAAACAAGTGCAAGAGATCCTGAAGCATTTCTTTGAAGAATTGTAATGGGAGATAAAGCACAGATTTACCAGTACACCATGAAGACAAAACACAATCAAAGCAATGGCTACCAAGAGGTGCAAGTGGTCCAGTCAAAACACGAGTGGACCTTAAGAGCAAAGGTCAAGGTAACAGTTTTTTGGGATGCTCAAGGAATTTTTCTTGTTGACTTTCTGGAGGGCCAAAGAACAATAACACTTACTTATTATGAGAGTGTTTTGAGCAAGTTAGTGAAAGCTTTAGCAGAAAAACACCCAGGAAAGTATTACCAGAGTCCTCCACCGCAATGTTCATTCCTCTCATCAAACAAGGGCACTTTTGTGAGAGTTTCCATGGTAAATCATTATTAGGCACTCACCTTAAAGTGCTGATTTGATTCCTTCTACTTTTTGTTTCCTAATCTTAAAAAATCTATAAAGGTCCCCCATTTTTCTTTAGTTAATAATATAAAAAAGACTGCATTGATATGGTTAAATTCCCAGGCCCTTAGTTCTTTAGGGATAGACTAAATGGCTAGTATCATTGCCTACAAAACTGTCTTGAACTTGATGGAGCTTATGCTGAGAAATAAAGTTTATATTTTTTGTTTTCATCTTTTAATTCCATTTTTCCATGAACGTTTTGAAGTGCCCTTATAAATACCCTGGCGTCACTCTCCTTCCTCCCACCCATTTACTGTTAGGACCTCCCATCCACTGAAACGAACTGAAAGCTCCAGGTCAAGGAAGCCCACTTACATGATCCATAGGTCTGTCTCTGGAGCAGAGAGCAGCTTGGAAAAGAGTAAAGTGTAGATCTGGAGGGGCTAAAAGAATGCTCGTCCCTTCATAGTATGCAATGCCTTTTATGTGCCGAGTACTGTTCTGCGCCGCACTGGGGAGAGGGTGGGAACCAGACTTCCATTGGAGCTAATTGAGATTTACATATGTACTCCACTCCTTAAGACTTTGAGTGTCTGCATTTTAAGGTCATACTCACATAGTTATTAAGACAAGTAAGGAAGGAGAGTTACTGAGGCTCTCTGCTTCAGTATCCTCATCTATAAAACAGGGACAATACTGGTATCTCTCATAGGGTTAGATTATATGTGTGAGTGCATGGAAAGCAACATGCGGCATGAAGTTAGGGCTCACTCAGTGCATGTTGGCTGTGATTACTATTATTATTATTAATATGAATATCTTCTTGCCAGTCTCTTGACTTCTTCCTGATCCTTGAAGACCTAGATTGTGCATCTGCTCCCTGTGGCTCACCCTCCCTCTTCCTTCTCCCTTGGGCATAGTTAGTTCGCAGAGTACCTGATGTCACATGGTGTCTTCCTGGTTCTTGTGAGGCCATAGTGCGATTATTTGGTTTGTATGTCTGTTTCCTCTGCTAGATTCTGCACTCTTCTGGGATGATCTCAGTTTCAGCTCTTTTACCATCCCTAAGTTCTGGCACATGAGAGGTATTTAATAATGTTTGTTGAGTTTGTTTTGAATGACTTTACATACCGAGCTTTTGCAGTTTTATAAAAAAGCGTGTTACCCAGGCCAGTATTCAGAACCCATGATGGTGGAGGTATAAGTAGCAAGTGAACTAGGTGAAGTGATATCAGGTCCCCCAAAAATCCAACACCAGTCTTCCCATAGAGCCTGGCCAGAGAATTCCTTCTCCTCTGCCTGGCAACTGACTTCTGGTCCCCAGGAGCACACATTTTCAAGGGAAAGAGAAAGCACAAGAAAGCATAAACATCTGCGTTTTCAACCAGAATTATTCATCTTGTTCCCTTTTAAGGTGGAAGCTGGCTTTTTAATTTTATTTTTGGTCAGCAGAAAGTGGCAAAGGAAGACAGGGCTCTTGGTCACTCAGTAGGCTCTCTCTTGGCTTCCACTCTCCCTGTCAGAGAAAAAAAACTATCTAGGGGTAGAATCGACAGGGAACAACTCTGAAGCACCTTTCTCTTTGGCCCAGTTGTTTTGCTCACATTTTCCAGAAAGTCAGGGCACAAACACAAGGTGGAGTCCCTTGATCTGTCCCATGAACAATGTGTGAGTCAGCCTTGGAATTGCACCACATGGGATCAACTTCCAAGGTCAGGAATAGCCTTTGCTGGTAGAACATGTTGAACTACCCCACAGGGATGCGATCCACAAAATTCTATGAAAAACTCTTCAGGACAAATGACCCAGTTTCTTCAGTAGATCATTGCAAGGAAAATACAAGATACAGGGGAAGGTGGACCCGGTAGATGTAAAGGCTTAAGATACATACAAACCATTTAGTGAATGGGCCTTATTTGGACAAACCATTAAACAAATTGTAAGACACTTGAGAGTATTTGAACACTGGTTATTTGATGATATTAAAGAAGTATTGTTAACATTTTGAGGTGTAGAAAATGGTATTTTTATGAAAGAGTTCTTATCTTTGAGAGATATGTTCTGAAAATTTATGGATAAATGATATGATATCTGAGATTTGCTTCAAAACAATCTGGGAGTGGGCAGGAAGTAGACGGGGCCGACGAGAGGGTAGCAGTTGATTATAAGTGTTGGATGGTGGGTACATAGGAGTTCATTCATCCATTCTCTCTAATCTGTACATGCATAGTAGTTTTCCCTAATAAAAAAATTTAATGTGATAGTTGAAATGTATTTGCTTTTATTTGCTTTACCAGGAATCCGTGTAATAGGACTTAAATCCATGTTGAATGTGCCAGGTAGAAAGCAAAAGCCTTGTGTGTTTCAGAGATGAACCAGAAGTGATTTCATTCCTCATGAGTAAGGGAAGCCCTGGTTCTCCCTAAGGCCAGGGGGACCGTCACCATTCAGCCATGTCCTTTTAACAAAGCCTGAACTCGAAGGTTAGAATGATGACTAGTACCAGTCTCTTGGCCTTGTTCCTCGCCCAGTAAGAGTGGATTTCCCTGGCAGTCAACATTGTTGAGGGAAATAGAAACCAGAGCCAGATGGGGCCATCTAGCTGAGTTCTGTTCAATCTAATCCAGTGCCTAGTGCTGGAACTGTGCTTTCTAGCACATTCTCATCCATGTTCATTGAGCCACTGGGGCTTCTCCCTCGAGGGAGCAAGAGATTACTGGATTCATTTTGAAGATGAGGAAATGAAGACTCAGAGAGGTCTAATAACGTGCTTAATGTCATATTGCCAACAAATGGTGGAAGTGAGACTCACACCCCAGGCCTCCAGTTTCAAGCCCATCTTCTTTCCACTATACACACTACCTTTCAGGGTATTGGACGTCTCTCCTTGGGGATGCACCAAATAATAATAGTTGTTATGTGGCTGATACTGTGCTGGATGTTCTATTTGAATTAACTTCATTTAACCTTTTTAATTACCTTATAATGTAGATATTATCCTGATTCCCACTTTATAGATGGGGAAATTGAGGTCCCCAATGTTGCAGAACTAATGAAATGAAAAACCAGGATTTAAAACCAAGTTCATCTGGCCTCCAATCCTGGACTCATTTTTTTCCTTTCATATTTCTATTGACTTTTTTTTTTAAAAAAGCTTTTCTTCTTTTATAAAATTTTAAATTGATGCATAATAATCATACATATTTATGGAGCGAGTATGCTATTTTGATACACGTATACAATGTGTAATGATCAAATCAGGGTACCTGGGATAACCATCACTTCGAACATTTATCTTTTATTTGTGTTGGGAACAATGAAAATCCTCTCTTCTAGCTATCTTGAAATAAATTATTGTTAACTATAGCCACCCCACTGTGCTATAAGAAAACTAGAACTTATTCCTCCTACCTAATTGTAATTTTGTACCCATTAACCAACCCCACCTCCCTACACCCCTACCCTTCCCAGCCTCTGGTATCCACTATTCTATTCTCTACTTCTATGAGATTAACTTTTTTAGCTCCTACATATGCGTGAGAACACGCAGGATTTGTCTTTTGGGGCTTGGCTTATTTCACTTAACATAATGTCCTCCAGGGTCATCTATATTGCCAGGAATGACAGGATTTAATACTTTTTATGGCTGAATAATATTCCATTGTGTACATACATGTCACATTTTTTGAATCTATTCCTGGACCCATTTTTGATGCTACTTTTTCACTTAGTTGAAGAAGATGTTAGATGAAAGATTTCAGAATTCACTCAAATAGAGGCCTGGAAATGCCCAGGAAGAAGGCTTATGTCATCAGTGCATGGAAAGAATGCCTTATGTGTGCATTTTGGAAACATTTTAGTTAATTGCAGCATTCACATAGCATTTATAACGCACCAGGCCACTGCTAACCACTTTATAAATTTTAACTCATAGAATATCTACACCAGCCCTGTGAGGTAGTTAGGTGCTGTTATAATTATTCCCATCTTACCAGTGGGGAAACTGAGGCAGTTGCCAACACCATAGAGCTCATAAAATACAGAGCCAGGATTCAGCCCTGGCAGTCTGGTGCCTGAGTCCATGGGTTTCATCACTACATTGACTTTCCCCGAGCCCTGTACCCACATACCATGTAGAGTGTGTTAATAAAGGGATGGCGTTGGCTGACTTTAATTTCAATTTCTTAACCCTAAATAATAAAGACCAAAATAAGGTAGTGACTGATTTGGTCTAATTTAAACTCTAAGGCACGTACATGCAAAATTGCTCTATTCACTTGGGTCAGCAATGTGTTTTGAGGACTGACCATACCTTTTTGAGAGCTACAAGAAGAAGAGAGAACATTGCAAATTTAATGGGATAAATCACCTGTAGCACTTGGCACATGAAAGAGCTCAATACACAGTAGCTATTAATATCCTTATTAATCTCTCTAATCTGTCCACTTCTCTTCCATTCCATCACGGAACCACAGCCCGGCATGCGTCATCTCTGCGATTACTGCAGTAGCTTTTTCTCAGGTCCTTTCTACTCAGCCCAGTTCCCACCTGGCACAAACTCTCCCCAGACCAGTCTGCAATAATGTGCTCTAGCCTTCTAGGAGGGAGGATTACCCTTCCTGGTCCTGTTGAATCCAGGCATGGCCGCATGCCTTGTTCTGGCCAGTGAAAGGTGAGCGGAGTGGTGTGTGTCAATTCCAGTGGGACTTGTTAAAAGCCAGTATGTGCCTTGCTAACATATCTGGCAATGGTCTGGGTGGCAGCTGTTTTTTACCCTGAGTCCTGGAATAACGGGTGCAGATGCCCCAGGCAACCCTTGGTAGATGTGTGAAATAAGACGTAAACCTTTATTGTTGTGAGCCACTGAGATTCCGGACTTGTTTGTCCAACAGCATATACCTAGCCTAATCTGACTGCTACATGTTTCATAAAGCTTTTAATGGGTAGGACAAAAGACCCTCATATGCTTGCAAGGCCCTGCAATGTCTGACCTAAATATTAAGCTTCATTTTGTACCATATTTTCTATCTTTTTCTTCTCTTCATCCAAACAAGCCTTCTTTCAGTCCCTCACAGGTGTGGAACTCCCTTCGACTCAGGCTTTTTGTACACGCTATTTTTTTCTTCCCAGAACATTCTTTCTTCCTCCTGTTGCTTGATTAATTTCTACCTATCATACTACTCTCATTTGGCTTCACAGCAATGTATCTCCCTTATAGGTATAGCACTCATCACAACGCTTACCTTTGCTGTTCTGCTTATTTGGATAATGCGTATTAGGCCCACTAGATTGTATACTTCATAAGAGATACCCAGTCTTCATTTACTTATTATCCCTAGCTCCTGGCATTGTCTCTGGCACACAGTAGGCACTCAGTTACTATTTACTGAATAAATAATTGAGTCAATACATTATAGTGATTCTAGGATGGAGATTAGAGCCAGATTTCTTGAATTCAAATCCCACTCGGCCAATTATTCACTGTATGACTTTGGGTAAATTATTTAATCTCTCTCTGCCTCAGTTTCGTCATCCGAAACAGGGGGATAAATATAGTACCTGTCTTACAGGATGCCTGTGAGGTTTGAATGGTTAAGCCATGTATGCTGCTTACTTACGTATCGTCTGGTCTCCAAGCTCACCCTCCTATCCTCTGCTCCATGAGGCTGGGGCTAGCGTTTTTCTCATTGCATTTTCCGGACTCCCTTGCCAGATGGCTGCTGTTGGGTCCGGCCAAAGAGAGACACTGTCAGGAGCCTCGGAGGAGGAGGATGGGGGCGAACGGACGTCTTTCTGGTTTCAGTTCCTGTGCACAGTGCCACAGCAGCAGAGGACAGCTGCATCAACAGCCTCCAGCTCCTTCCGACCCTGCCCTGCACCAGCCACGCCCCACCTCTGTGTTAGCTTCATCCCCCTTGGTAGTGCCAGCACCAGTGCCCCATGTCCTCTAGGCGGTCTGAGTACTAGCCATGTGGTATCCCCACCCTCATGGTGACCCCTCTCAAAAGAGATCAAATGTCAGCTGTGCGTTGTCCCTCCCTGTGCAAATTCTGGTAATGCAAACTTTCCCGTTTGTTTCTCCTGCCAGGGTTGGTGGCTGCATCCCATAGTGATCAGGATCTAGGCTACTTTAGAGCCCCCTGTTGGAAAACCTGTTGGACCCTATTCCCGATTCCTGGTTGGGCCCCACCTGATACAGTATACAAGGCACTTCGAACAGTGTCGGGCACCTAGTAAGCACAACGTGAGTGTTAAGTCTTAGATTTGTTCAAGTAGGTGAAAAAAACCACCACCACCCATCAGAACACTGTGAAGCATGCTCTGTGCCTGACACACCGCATGGAGCAAAAAGACCATCATCCGGGGAACCTCCAATGCACACCCATAACTGTCGCTCAACCACCTGGGCATGATGTAAAGCAAATGATGACACAGCCTCCGTAGCATTAGCAATTTTTTTTATTTTTCCTTTTTTGTTGCATAGGAAATGCAGTACTTGCTTCCAGTAATTGTATTGTAATGTGAGAAGGTGGTAGCACTAACGGTTGAATACAAGAGTTAAACTAATCCACACCAGCTCAAAAAACCTGTGGAGATTTAGTTGAATAAGAATGGACGCCCACAGTGATTCTCAACCAATTACAAATTTTCACAGAACACAGTAAAACTAAAAGGGTAACTATGAGAGTCAATACAAGTATACTAGAGGCACAGGGGGCCCGGCTCATAAAAACAAATTTCAGACCAAGTTATTAACACGGGGGGTATTTAGTTTCACAACAGATCTCTTACCCTCACTGGGAGTGTCCAGTCCCCTGCCCCCACAATTTGAAATGAAAAACGGAGGTATTTTGAGTGGAGAAGATTTCCATGTGTGGCGGGAAAAGTCCCCGGGAACTTTGTTCTGGTGAGAGGTCAGGGCTGAGGGCTGGGCGGTGGGGGGATCACGTGTTTGCCTTTGGGAGTCTTCCTAAAGGACCTTCTAGAACCTGACACAGCTCCTAGTCTAGGTCTAGTTAGTATCTCAGTGGTGAGGCTACTAAATGCCTTTGCAGTGCAGAGACGATGGTCTGAGACCAGGGAGAAGGAACGGAGCTGGCAGCTGTCTCACATCCCAATCCCAGGGCAGCTAGCAGCCTTGTGACCTTAGGTTGAAGTGTTAAAAAAAAAAAAAAAGGAAAAAAAAAAAACAAAACAAAAAAACCCAAAAGGCTAATTTACAGACTATTACCAAAAAATAATAATAATAATAAAAATAAAAACAGAAATTTAAAAAATAAGAATAAAGTCAAAGGAAAAAGAAAGCTTTTGCCATTTTGGGAAGTTGAGTATAAAACAGCAGGAAAAATGGCCCAATACATTGGACATTATTCGTCCTTGAAACCACCGTAGAGATATGAAAGTTCACATTGTACAGCCTGGTGGGTGCTTTCCACCATGAAGGTGCTCTGGTTAGATTAGAGGTAGCACTTCCACTGTATACTCTTGTGGTTCAGACACATTTTGGAAGTTTCGTTTTTTGAATCAAATTGCAGAACAAGTCCACATGTGAAACTCGGGGTGCTTGGTGCACAGGTGAGTCCTACCCCATGCTGCCTCCCTGCTCTCGGGCCCAGCTGCGGGTGGTCCCCTTATTTTCCTGAGCACCTCCAGCATCTGCTCCTCACATCCCACCCTCCGAATCTGGGTAATGTGACCCTTTTGGGAATAAAAGGCAGACGGGTGCTGGCTTAGGGGAAAAAAAAAAATGAGATGAAATTTATTTAATTTGGGAAGCAAGTAGTTTCAAATTTAGACCAAAAAGAATACACTAAAAAAAAAAATCCCGTGTTAATAGCAAACTTCTTTTTCTTATGAATCGGGCCCAAAGTTTGTACAGAGTTTTATTTTTGAAGAAAATATTGTAACTGTGCATGAAACTAAATAGCCACGTGATTTCTTAGTTGGTTTTTTTTTTTTCTTTTTCTTTTAATATGAGGAGGTCTGGTGTGAAGATGGATCAAGCATGGGTACCTGGCTGAACATTGTCCATTAAGAAAATGGTTCAGGATCGGCATAGCTTCAGTCGAGGGTCAAGGAAAACATCCCTCACTTGGAAATGTTCTCAGAGTGTCTTCGTAACAGAGTTCTTGAAATTCACATGGTAGTTCTGAGACAAAAAAAAATCTCACCAGGTCCTGATTTCTGAAATCAAACACCCATGCTTGTCCCCTAGGAAAAAGAAAACAAAAAACAAAAACAAAAACAAAACACAAGTAATACTGAATTTAAGTAAATGTATACCTCCAAAATACTGAAAACAGCTGAAATCAAGAAAAGACAGAATTTGCGTTCTCAGTGAAATACCTTTAAACCTAGCTGACAAGAACCAAGTCAGAAAAAAAAGACTAACATAACTTTGAGTAATATTCATACAGTTCACTAAGCATTATGGGATAGCATGCATTAATATTGTACGGTTATTTTACATCACCTATACCAGAAGGTCCTGACAGACAGCGAAGGCTACCGGTGTAGAAAAATCTTACTTCCGAAGAGCAATATAATACAGATTTCACAGGCACTACATTTTAATATATCAGGTATTATGCTGGTTTTCTTATAATTCTTTCTGTCCTAAAGCTGGCATTATAACAATGACCAAAAAGGCAAGGATCGAAGTAAACGGAAAGTAGATACCAAAGTTGATATAGTTTTTTTCTTCAGATAGATTAGTGCATAGTTCTCATGCAGATAAACACTGCTATGCATTTACACTGTTGGAAAGCAGAGTGAATTGAGCCCAAGTTGTCACATTTGTGTAAATCATTTTGTCAGCCTGTAATAGCACCATGTAATGGATTTGCATTAAACATTAAATTGATTTCAAAATTGGTGACACAGTATTCACTACAGTTAAGTGCTATGGAATAGCTTCAATGTTACCTGCTATATATCAAAGCAATTTTCATCCCACTGCTTTTTTATTGGAAAAAATAAAAGGAAAACATACACGACACTAATTAGACGAATGCACAGCCTTGGACGTGGAGAAGGCAGAGCGGGTTTACTGTCAAACAGTAAATACATGCATTGACTTCAAGACAGACTCGGCCTTGGAAGCCTGTTTGAATGAAAGCCGTGCCGGTGGGCAGTGCAGCTTTCTGAGACTGTCTTAGGACAGATCTCTGAGGGTGGGTTGTGAGGTGCCACTGAAGCTCTCCTTACATTACCATGCCGGTTGTGTTTCAGATTTGTTCTATGGAGGCCTGCTACTAAAAAAAAAAGAAAGAAAAAGAATAAAAGAGAGAAAGAACAAGCAAACAAAGAATAGCAAGAGAGCAAGAGAGAGAGAAAGAGAGACCACCACCACTATGGACAAAGATATTTCCAGAGATGGGATGCACGGTACATTAAATGACATTCTTAGAAACCATTTCCCCCAAAAAGCAAATTCCAGGGAAAAAATGTTTTTCTTAATCCAGGTCTTGTAAATAGTTTATGATACTGTAACTACAGAATTCAAAGCATATGGGGATGAGGACTTGAAAAAAATGAAAGACAAAGTTTTTAAAAAGGGTTTTGCATATTCCTGTGGGCTGACTGAACATCGTGGCTCTGGAAAGTCTGAGTTCTCTTACACTTTCGACTGTGGAAAAATGAAGTACACAAGCTTCGGGAAGTGTAACCTTGTCGGCCTGCCTAGAGCCCACACCTGATGGTGCGGAGGAGGCTGGGAAGTAAAGTGACAACAAATGACGGTCATGCCAGGGTGTGAAGAAACAAAAACATTAGTTCGAACCTCAGAGGAAAGAAAAAGGCTCTCTGGGATGGAGAGAGTGGCATCAGGGTGAGGGCCTCTGCCCGTGGATGATCAGAAAAGGGGTGTTTTGGTGACAGGGAGAAGGGTCAGAAGGAAAAGCAGATAGAAAAACGGTAAGATTTAGTGTTCGTGCCTCTGACTTCAGTTCCCAAAGAAAAAACACGTTGAGTTATTTGAGGGATTTATCTTTGCCAATCTCGTTAATGCCATTTGATGGGTGAGAAAAAATTCAAATGTGTTTCAGAATCAAGGGCTGGGCCTTCAGATGCTGATAGCTCTCAGTCTGTCTGTCTGCACACCCCAGGTAGCAAAGTCTTCCTCAAACATCTTTGCTCGGCTTTTAATCTAAAAAGCAAAGCTCTCATATTGTTGGTGTTTCTTTTTTCCTGCTTGATCACAACTGAACTACAGTTTCCTGCTGCTTTCTGGACAATGAAACATGAACAAAAATGTAACTTAGTGTATTTAATACTTAACCCCTGTTCATTATCACCCTAGACTGCCTCCCTAATGTTTTAAAGCCTTTAAAACATTTTTTTTTCCTGCAAATCTGTTCTGAGTTCCCTAATTTTAGCTTCATCAAACTTAATACAACAAAATACCTTCAAAAATACAGCATACCTGTAACATCCATTTACAATGGTTTTTCAGTAGACCTATACTTCTCAAGCATAGGAATATGCTATACCATTGAGAGAAAAAAATAACTGTATTTAAATACTTACAAAAAAAAAAAAAAGGAAACAGGAAAGTTTTAAACTTAAATCCAGTTCCCAAGGGGTGTGGGGGGAGAAAGAAAAGCAATTCTATGAACGCTGCCTTTATAATGAACAATCAGAAATTTCACTAGGCTAATTTGACAGAAATTTTTCCTCATTTAAACAACATTACAAAAGTCCTGCATTATAAAATAGGGTAGAATAAATCAGTGTAATCAATAAAACTATACAACAATACAAATTACATATCTTCTGAGTGGGCAGTTTATTCTCTCTTTGCAGTCATGACTACAACATGCTCACTAAAAACAACTAAAACTGCCCAAACTATTGCTTAGTTTGTTTTGTTTAAAAAAGGGTGCAATTTTATTGTATATACAACCAATTTACTGGTAATACCTTGGCTTATTGCAAGGTTCTGACAAAATGTTTGTCTAGGCTTTTTTCCCTTCACTGTGAAGCACTGAAAGCTGCTATTTTTTTCTTTTTTTTTTCTTTTTTTTTTTTTTTAGTGCACATATGTCATAATAAAGTAATGCCCAGCTAAGTGCTATAGGGGAAGGCAAAGTATGCTGGCCGGCTATAGGAAGTGACACCGTACACTGACAATCACACCATACAACAGCGCCAAACGACTATTCAACCACTTATCAGACACATATGAAAATCCAAAATGTTTTATTTTATTTTTTTTTCCTTAAATAGAGATAACCAGTAAACAATTTTCAGAACTTGGAAGTTTAAAAACGTGCATATAAAAATGGGCATTATATACTTTTTATTGAATGTGGATTGACTGCAGTCTGCTAAGAAAAATGGGGTGTGGGAGCTGAAGAAAAAGGAAGTTGTCTTTTTTTTTTTTAAGGCTTGCTTGTGAAAGGAACAGTTGTAAAAACAAAATTGCTTGAAGCAGGGTCAGCTTAGTGCTTCACAGTTTGACTGCTTCTCTAAGAGGAGCCCTTCCTGCGCACGTGCATTCAAAAATCACAAAAAAGTACAAAGACAAACACCTAAAACACACTGCGTCAAGTGCAGCACCGACTTTGGTCAAATAAAAAAAAAAGAAAAGAAAAATTAATAATTGCTAAGCTTTTCTACATGATATAAGCAGGTATTGCATATTTTCATATATCTGGGGGGAAAATAAAGGAAGACTCCAAATAAATTGTAAAATGCAGCAACATCCAAAATACTGATATTCTAAGCATCTACAGATCTCAGAATAGCACTGCCACCGACCATACAGGACAATAAAGACTACTCCTATCTGCGGAACAACTAACTTCCTATTTAGTTCTAGATGTTGAAACTGACGATGGCTGACATAAAAGTCACATTTACAAAAAGTGTCTCCAAATGCTTGACTAGGGAAAAACCCCTTTCAATAGAGGAGCATGTGCAACAATTCCACAAATAATCGCTATCCAGGGCAAGGCACATTGATATGGAATTTTTGTTTTCGTGCAAATTAAGGAAAAAAAACAAAACAAAACAACATTGTTTCGGGGGAAAGATGAGGAGCAAAGTGTCTTCCCAAGAATTTCAGTTACTTGATTGTATAGGACAGTAGTAGAACCCTTCTGAAGGGCTGAAAAACATAGTTTAAAGGCAAGTGCCTAGAGTAGGGATTACAATATTGTGTCTTAATGCACTCTACTTTATCCTACATTAACTATATAAAAATTAGTTACTAACACTAGAACATGCAGAGACTTTCTCTGATCAGCAGGGCTTGCCAACCAGAACGTATATATATGTATAGTATAGGAAACCTTCTTGAAGTTGCATGGGAAGCAAAGGGGTGCTTCGCTGTCTGGTAGAAAAATCACTTGCACTTTTTTTTGTTTTTGTTTCTGTGTTTTTTTGTTTTTTTTTTTGTTGTTGTTGTTTTTTACATAAGATACAGGACATTTGGGGGTGCAAACTTTTTTTTTCCCTAACAAGTACCCTTGATCTGAATGGGCACCAGCATTTATGTCAGTATTGGTCTCATTATTGTTATTATTATTTGTTTTTTCCCATAGCCCAGTTCAGGGACGCAAAGGTCTTTAAAACTTCTGGACAATCTCTGGTACAATGAGGTGTCTGATAACTGATAAATCCTATGTTGCCAGATATATGTAAAAATTTTCAGAATTGGCATAATCCATTATAGTGACTTCTAGCTTATAAAATTAACAGATACCATGATTTCATTTTAGTTATGTGCTTTGATAACAGAAAATAATTAATTAGCATTTAATGTAGTTAACATATTGTGGTAAAAGCACCATTAGATTTGTTTTTTTGTTTTTTTTTTAAATTTTCCTTCAGTTTTTAAAGGGATACAAGTTTAACAATAAAAAACATAAAAAGCAAAAATAGCTCCCCTTTTTCTTGCAAGGCTGTTTTTTTACCCCAATAATTTAGAGTCCTGGGGTGAAAGGACTTGAAAAACAAAAATAGAATTTTCAACAATCTCTATCTTACAAAGATATTTAGCTATCCAATGAAATTGCACTTTACTCAATTCAAAATTCGATTGTTTTGATTGATTCCTGTCAGTTTCTGTCAAAACAGACCATCTTCCCCATTTCCATGTGAATTTTTGTGTCATTGTTGAAATTGTTGAAAAAATGGTTTTTTTTAATGTAAGTGCAGCATTTCAAAACTTTTAAAAAACTGAATAGTAGTAGTAGTAGTTTGCCATTTTCAGAATTGTTCTGCAATGTGAGTGGATTCATTGTCCTTGCGGGCCATGTTATGTACTTAACTGCTGACTGCCGAACCAAACCAAACTAAAAGAAAAAATAAAAAAAGAACATAACTGCATTTTCTTTTTCCAATATGGTACAGAAAAACATTGCCCTTTGACTGTCCCGTAAGTTATATATTGCAGATCTCAGCTACTACAAAAGATTTAGTTCTCCATGTGTCCCCTGAATGGCCAAGGAGGACCACACCTGTGTGGGTAAATTCATGAAATACTGTGAAACAGCCGGGCTCCGTAAGCAAAGTGTGTTACAACAGGAAGTCAGTGAGCAAGGGTAGTCTTCTGCTAGCCAAGTCACCTAATGCTCACGCTACCACGGAAAACACTTCGAATGTTACAAAGCCCAACCGTTTCCAGCACCATATGAGAAATTACAACAGTCCCTAAAGTATTTAAAAAAAAAAAAAATCCCAAAAGGTTATGGCCTTTGCTGTTTGACCATAATGCTCGCTGTTTCCATGTACAAGTTGATTTGAATCGGTGTTTCTCCCCTTCCACTGACAGTGAAGTTGTAACCGCGCTGGGTTGAGGTTGCGTCCATGTTACAGAGTTGAGAAGGGGTCAGGTGGTCTGTCTGGTGGATGGTGGGACGCTGCGACTTTTATCCCAGGTACCAGGACTGGAAAACAAAAGGAAAAGGACAATTAGAAGTACGATTTGTACAACAGCATATTTTAGAAGTTGCCTTTCCAGTTAAGACACTGGGATCCACGGCAGGGAAAGGTAAAGGAATGACAGACAACAGCAGATCCTGAGGCACTGAAACTGATCTTACTCCTCTGAAATTAAAATTCATTGCCATGAGGGTTTGCCAGCACTCTGAGTACGTTTTACAAAAATGAAGTATTTCTGTCCTCTTAAAATACAGATACAGGTTTTGTAGTCTGGTGGGGGCAGGTATAGGAGGGCACGACATCTGGTTTATCATTCGGTCCTCAGTGCCTAACCCAGTGCCTGGAACACAGAATGTTCCCGAGGAGGAAGAGCTGAAAGAATGGAGAAGGCGTGAAGGGAGAGGTTTCACGTGGCACCGGTGATTTTCACGTCTGCTTTTCAGTGAGGGCCAGGCACTGCGGACGTGATCATTCCCCTCTTTTAACAGGCACAGGTGGTCGGCAGAGTGGGGAAGAGCTGTCCCAGGCCTCTTGGATAATTTCGGGCAAGTCACGGCATTTCCCTTGCACTCCATTTCTTTATACGTGTAAGATTTTACAACGTAAAATGCTCCTTTTGGTTCAATATTTCTAAAATAATATTTTCAAAAATGACACGTAATACTCAAGTGGGATTAAAATTTTGCCCTGTTGACCACCATGTCGTTCGAAGGAACAAGGGGGCCACTGCATGTTCCTCATTCATGCTTTCGTTCATTCAACATTTATTTAAAACCTTCTGTGTGCCTGGGGGGCCCGGTGACTGGTTACCTTTTCCTTTCATAAATCCTTAGGTGATTAGCTTTGAGCAAGTGTCTGGTGGCACCTCGCTTTATCTGCTAGTATTTCTTTTTCTGTTACTTAAACAAACTGACCAATTATGGAGTAATATCAGGGTTTCTCCAGTGAAATAAAAAAGCTCCTGGCTTTTGCCAACTTTTCTCTAGCGATACCCTGACAAATTCACTACGTTTATCATTATTCGCAGCAAAATCATTGACTTCTAGCAAACGTGAATGCTTCTGAATTCTCTCAGGTGACGGTATCGGAAAGGGTTACATTTGGGTTGATTCAGTCAGGTGAGGGCTCCTCCCTGTCCAAGAGATTCAATTAGGTAAAGTAAGGATGCGTGTGATCCCACGGATAAATGGCTAAATGATAGGTACACAGAGGTTGGTATAAGATTTCCTGGTCACACAAGCTACCTTTGATTTCCAGAGGAGTTTAAAAAACCCAAGCCTAAATCAAAAAACTACTCATCCTGTATACTTTTCCATGTTATTCTTTGACCACATGCTTTGAGGAATACAATAAAGTCTCTTGTGTCCTGAAAGGAAATCATCCTGGCAAATACACACGGCCTAAATCTAACTGGACAAAAGAAAGAAGAGGGAGAAAGAAAGGAGAGAGAAGGTAACTCCAGAGCGCGCTTTCTGTAGGCCTCTCCTAATAGCTGACTCTGATCCACGTTAGAGCCGCTTCCTCTTTCACAAAACTTTGGGTGCGGGGAATAATGCTTACGATGTCTGTTTTCACACTTTCCAAGTCAGTTGTAAAATTCCAGACTTCTTCTATTGGACACTACGGTAGTTCTTGCAGCAGAGGCCTGGGACCCAGTGAGTCAGCAGGGGGAGCAGTTCTCCACACCACGGTTTCTGGATGAGACCTCAGGGCACTACAAAAATCTGCAGTGCCTCTGCACTTCTCTTAAACAGCAAAGCAAAAAAAAAAAAAAGTTTCTTCACACATCTTACTATTCAGTATATGCCTTGCCGACAAGGTTACCCCAGAGCAGCTCTGTAATCCTTCACTGAAATAGGCTTTATTGATTGCTCTGGTCTATTGTTCTCTTTTCAAGTCCCCCAAGTTCAAGTTCATCCTGGTGTTACATCATGTCTGGTTGCTAAGAGCAACCAGACAGACCCAGACGTGACTATCATTAGCAAGAAACCCTCTGCTCTCCTCCCACCAACCTTCCAGTGGTTCTGACGTAGCAGGCCCACTGCAAACACATTGAAGTATTTATTCTGCCTAATTTATGACCTACACAGCAAGCGAGACCCCCACTCCAAAAACCAACACTGTTGTATATTTAATTAATCTGTCTTTCTCTAGCACTTGGGAAAGTTAGACAAAGGACTAATTATTGTGTTTCGCTCTCCACACTTTTGGGGGGTGGATATTTGCATGGGAAAGAAGACTACAGGCCCAGCATCAGGGGCCCCCCTCCTCTTTTTCTTTTTGCCCTATTGACATTTCATGAAATACTTTAGCTGCTTAAGGGAATTAGAAAAAAAAATGCGATGTGAATGTTACTCCTTCTGAGTTGGTATTCAGTAACACAAATCAACTCATGACATGTTTAAATTTAAATGCTAACCACACACTCTCGGAGTTACTTTAAAGGTTAGTTTTTAATCAATAGAAGTTGCTGACTCCGGGTTTTTGAGCTGCACACTGCAACTCTTGGGCTTTTGTCTAACGTTAAAGCTTTCAAACTTTTTTTTTTTCCTTGAGATGATTTTAGCAATGATTTGCAGACACAGAAGGCTATTGTGCTCTGACCAGCAACATGTCAATAGAGGAGCAGAGCTGCCCTGTGGTGGGGTGTCAATATGACTCCTGAAGGCAGAGGTTGGGGGTCTTTAATAACCCGTGAAAAAACCTTAATTAACCCTTTCAGGCCCAAACCAAAACCTATTCTTAAACTTTTTCACTCCTATAATTTGACCATTAGTACTTATTTCAACATCACACTAATCTTCATGACAATTAACCCTGCTACTTGACCAAGGGCTTCCAGAATGGGAAGTTGGTTAGGGGAACCACACAGGGAATTTTTTTTTTTTTGAATGAAGTCTCTGTGATTAAATCACTTGTTTGTTGAGATGCCAGATAGTCTTGATAATAATTTTTTAAAAAATCATCCATTTCACTAAATTTTCTTGTGATCAGTTTGTAGTTGAAGACGCTCATAATCCCATGAGCGTGATAATCACACATGTAGTAGCCAATTGATTTCTATAAACTTCCAGGAACTGCTAATAACACCAGATGGACAAGATAATATTTGGAAAAGCCCATTTTTCTCTTGTGATGTTTTCTCATAATTTCTATTATGTAAGCAAGCACAAATTTCAAAACATTAATTGAAGAATGATTCTGCATATTTTCTTCTTGGGCCATACAGGAAAAACATAAAAGAAATCTGAGACTATGAAATTGCTGGGGTTGAATAGCAAATCACTGGGAAAATGTTGACACATTAAACAAAATCTATTTATGGACAGTCAAAAAACCGTCTTCAGACATTCACTGACATAAGCTTAGGTTTCATATGGTTTCTGCCTTCACACTTTATAGCCCCTAAATCTAACCTATTTACTGTATCCAAATGGACTACAAAGGAATCTCTGTCCCTTATCTGCAGCGAGTGGCACTATTACAATACAATATAGGATGATGTTATCTTGAGACAATTTACATTAAGGAAGTAAACACAAAGCTTTGATCTATTTTTTTTTGCTCAGGAACTTTCAGCTACAGTTGTTTTGGAGATCCATAAATCCAGGCTCCTACAAAGGCTCCAGTTGTGTAAAATCAGTCAGTTATATTCACAACGTCTAAAGTTTGGGATGTGCTGAGGGGGAGGGGAGAGGGAAGGGGGGTAATTGTCCTCTTTCAGTGTTCAAGGTGAAACATCAAAAGAAATCTGCAGTCCAGGACAAGAGCTCAGCTTTCCTTTTCTCCAGTCAAATGAAGAAGTAATCTCATCAGCTTGGAAAGTGCTGACTAAGGATTTAATAAAGTGCCTGCAGATGTGGTGTCTCTAAGGTATTCAACTCATGTAATGCAAAACAGCTCCACACTGAATGTGCTTATAAAATTTCATTTAACCATTGCGACGCGACTTTTTTTCCTCTCACAGTTCTCTAAGGAGTTTTCTCACACTTCCCACCCCTTAATTTACAGCTCCATGAAAGTTCGAAATCCATTCTGCTGGGATTCGGGAATACTCACAGTAGTCGGGCTTTATGAACCATAAACAATATCTATCTGACTGCATCCTAAACAGGAAGCCTGAAATGGTAGGAGGTACCTTTGACGGTGCCAATCTGTTCTGTTTCTTATGCCTCATGGAGAGCACCCGGAAAACAGAGACCATCTTCCAAAATCTGGTCATGAGGCTGCCGAAGACAATGGCTGATGAAGGCAATCGACCCAACTCCTTAGCTCACAACAATCGTTCTAATATGTATTAACGAGTTTCTAAACAGCCCGTTATATTCTCTTTTCACTAAGAAGGCAGGATGCACATGTTAGAGACAGAAAGAAAAATGTCTGTTTGAGAGTTATATTTTACTTCAACCAAAAAAAAGGAGGAGAGGGTGCTGGGGGTGGGTGGCAGGGAGGGCAGGACAGACTGACGCAGCAGAATCTGTTTTTCAAATTAAAAAGTTAAACAAAAGGCCTCAAGGGCAAAGTTTAACACTGCGGAAGGAGGCTGTTAATGTGGAATCCAGAACTGGGTGTGACACTTGGCTTTCTTCTCCAGGCCAGGTGGGTTACTTAAGGACACTCGCACACAGAAAATGGCAACGTGCAAATACAGGGAGGCCTGCCACCCCTCAGAGCCAACTCCTCAGCAGCCCCCAAAGAGGACTCAGCCAACCCAGAAACCAATACTGCGTGAGCTGCTGTCACCATTTTGCATTCTTTCTTGAGGAGATGTTGCTGGGTCACACTAATCCAGTTAGTCATTTTTGGCTTCCTGCTCTTGTTTGGATGAATTAAAGCCCACTGTTTGGCCTAAATGAATTGTCCTTGGCAAATCAGCCCAAAGCCTGGTAGCCCCTTTTCCCTATTCCTATACGATGGAAGTGGGCAGGGCTCTGAGTGCACCTCTAGTTTCACACATTAGTAAAAACCATTTGGGAGCATTTATTCATTTATTCAATAAGCACTAAGGGTGCTAGGTGCTACATATGCTAGGTTCTGGGTATATAATGAGTAAAATAAATAATGACCTGCCCTTGAGGACTTTATGTTCTAGCAGGAAGAAGGGCTAGATTTTAGACTTCTATACCCTTCATGATACTGGGTACCTTACTTTTCTCAAAGTATGATCTTCATAAACACATGTCGACAGATGAGGCTGAGTATTCAGTGTCCCAAGGACCCAGAATTGAGTCCTGCTTTTTCCATTGACTAGTTATGTGACCACAAGTAAGCCAGTCCCTGTCCTTGGGACCGCAGAGGATTGTCAGGACCATTCTGCATCACATGAGAGGAAAGCAATGATTTACACTGGTTTCTTCTGAAAAGGGTGACATGCTGTACACAGGTGTTAGTTACTGGTATTTCCAGCCTTGGGCTTTGATCTCTGTAGTCATTTTTCTTGTCTGATTTTATTTTGTTAATTAAAGAAAGCCTGTTTTCAATAACTCTAAACCAAGACTTGTTTATTGTACAGGAAACTATTAAAACAGTAATGGGCTGTGATTGGTCCCACTTACCTTTGTAGCCTTATCTTTTCACCACTTGTACTCAACACTTGTGCTATGTTAAACTTCTTCCAGATCCCCCAACGCCAAATGCTTTCTCCCTGCTGGGACTTGGCACAGGCTGGACCTCTCTCCTTGGCTTTGCTAACACTTACTAGTCCTTGGGTTCTAAGATTAGATGTTCCTTCTTCTGAGGAGCCTTTCTCTGGGTCTTTCCCCCAGGGTTCACCTCCATGACAGTCACTGAACTGGAATTACCTGCTGTCTTCCCAAGAAAACTGACTGTCTTCTCGGGTGTGGCATCCCCAGTGTCTTGCCCAGTGGCCAAAAGAGTAGGTACTTTATTAAATGCTGTTAAACAAAGGAAGGAAGGAAGAACAAGCTGTATGCAAGTTTCCCAAAGCTTGGAGTCAAAGCAAGGCATCTAGATGGATGACTTCTAGCATGCTCATGCCACATGTCCATGTCTCCCAAAATGACAGACACTTTCCCTCGAGGGACACAGGTCTCCACAAGTTACTCCAGGCAGTTCCGACTCAAGAGCTGTTGCAACGGGGCCAACTGCGGCCAACTGCGTCAGTAGCATGTGCAATAGTTTTGTAACGTGGACTGCTGCCTACTTACTACAAGCACGGTGGAGTTGTCCAAACCACCGATCCCTGGAGAACGACTGGGCTGCTCCCGGCCAAGACCTCTGTTTTGGTTCAAACCTCAAGATGGGAAAACACTAATCTTTTTACCCAATAAGCCATCCAGTACCTCCAAACCTTGAGAGTACATTCACAATCCAATTATTCTGACTATTGTTCCAAAGTCTGAATAGTTCATCAGATTTCAGCTTGCCCTAGTGTCTCTCTTACCATCAAGTGCATTTTTTTTTGCTCTCCTTTTATGTTTTCATCAGGTAATCTTTTACCTCATGAAATCAAAGACTTCCGGATTAAAAATTGTACTCTGCCCCCCTTGCATTTGCTATGAAGACTTACCGGAGGGCTGTGTGCATAGTGGTCAGACCCAGGGCTCTGGAGTTCGAATGACAAAAATTCTGGCGCAGTTGCGTCTCTAGTCAAATGATCTTAGGCAAGTTAGCTAGCACCTCTGAGTCTCAGTTTTCGACTCCAGGAAATGGGAATAACTTTATCAGTTTTTGTGGGGATTAAATGCCTGGCTAGGGGCAAGTACAGAAAGAAAACCAGGAAGGCAGGGAAGATGGATTCACTAACCATAAAAGGTGTCCGGGGCCTTATGGTCCACGTGAGACCTAGAGTTCCCCAGGAAAACAACTGCTCTACAAGGCTGCTTTCTCTTATTTAATGATATAATTTCTTAGTTAAAAGTAGCAGCTGTGTCAGTTCCATTTCCCCAGTTGTGAGAGAAAGTTCTTGAGAAAATAAAAATCTGTCTTTAATTGCAGTATTAAAATCAGAGCGGTGAAACCAACAGCACAAAAGGAATTGGCTCAAGTTTATGAAAGGCATTTGGGCCCTTGCCTTGCAAGGCTAAACTGCACGCTTTGGAGGTTGGGGGTGGGGGGGGAAGGGGAGGAAAGGAGGGAGTAGTCAGGCAACCAAGTGGGACAGAAACAATCCTATTTTGGTTTTTGTTAGCGAATGGCATACTACATAGATCAGAGACTTCTTATAAAATACAAACCCCCACTGTACACAAAGCACAGGAAAATGTGAGGAAAAAAGGGAAAAACTAAAAGCAGCTTAGGGTGTGTTAACGCTGCTATTCTGTCAGCTTAAAGAGTATTTTATGCTTGATCAACAGCTCTTTTTTATTGTGCTTTTCTTTCATTCATTCAAGACATCAAAGCCAGGCACCACCAGCATACCTGCCCTTCTGGAGCCGCTTATGAGGGGGTTCTAATGAAGCACGACTCTGGGAGCCGGGGACCCCCGTGGACACGGCAGTTCAAAGGGAATATTTCAACAATGATTACATTTTGTAAATCTTTTTATGAAAGAGACAGCTTATTTCCTGCTTTTTCATGAAAAATAGATTCTATCCATTAAAGTGAGTCCGCGCCACGGAAGCTGCTTGAGATCTGAGATGCGTCGTGGAGATTAAGGGGACAATGACCCAATGAAATTGTCCAGAGTTCCTATCTATGTGGTCGCGATGGCACTGCCGGATCTTCTGGGTGGAGTCCAGGCAGTGCACTGGAAATGCAGTGACGAGGGTGCTTTGCGGCTTTATTTTTCAACTTGGGCCTTGTGTGTATTATCCGTTCTTTTGTATTATTGATTCTACAAAGTCCAACAAATATCAGAAGACAGGCCACCCCTTCTACCGCACAAGAGCAAGATGAAAGATTTAAGTTACAAATTCATTACATGCTGTATTTTAATGTCCTGAAATGGGACAAACCCTTTTCCATATGGGAAGTTAGCCATAAAAAAAGCTGGCTCCGGTCTGAAGACACAATGCAGGGTTTATTATTGGCTAATGTCTGCCTCAAAGGCAAAAAATAAAGAAGCAGCATAGCTTTTTGTAATTTTTGATTTTCACATTAAAATAATCTTTTCCCTAGCCTTTTTTTTGGGGGGGGCAGGGGGGGAATTGAGGAGAGTGGGGAAGGAAGGGAATATGATTTCCTGGGGAGCTGTGAGATGAAAAAAATGTATGTTTTCTACACATCAGATTCCAATTTTAATTAAATGCCTGTTGTCTAACAAGTACAGACAGTCACACTTGGGGTTGGCCCACGGGTGGCCCAGGGAGGCAACCTTTCTTGTTTAAAAAGAGAGGCGTGGGAGTGGAGGCCGGAGCTCAGCGGGGCGTGGCCATATTATAATAATCATTCCCCTCGTGCTTCCCCTCTTGCTGTTCCCAAACAGGACTCGGGTTCGCAGCCAATCGATCAGAGAGATGTCACCGTTTGAATTGTGCAGGTAGATGAAGTCCGGTAAGGGGGAAAATAACATTAAAGCAAAAAGTCCAGTCATTTCAAAAATTCTCTCAGACACATCCTGCAATAGAATGCCAGAAGATCTGGCCCTTTGCCAGGAACTAATTCCCAAACTAACCTTTGCAGCCAAGAAGCCCTTCAGACACTGGATAGCATCTGCCACCTTTGGACTTCTCCCCCGGCCAGCGGGCGCCGCCACGCATGCCCTGAGCACAGGTCCGCTTCTTACCTCTTTAATCCTCGTCTGTTCACTGTTCTCATTCCTTCCTCCTTTCCTTTCCAGTCCCATTCCCCACCTCCTCCCACCCCTCAGGTGAGTGTCTCCCTCGCTCTTCACTTTTTCCCCCCCACCCCCTGACCCAGGAATCAGGGTAGACCCTACTCTGTCAAGGGCTGTGCAGACCAATGGTCCTTCCTACTCCACTTGCTGGATTAAGAA
The DNA here is from genome assembly GCA_963575035.1 of Avahi laniger. Taxonomy (NCBI): domain Eukaryota; kingdom Metazoa; phylum Chordata; class Mammalia; order Primates; family Indriidae; genus Avahi; species Avahi laniger. The sequence goes on along the minus strand of CAUYSK010025632.1, from coordinate 34,704 downwards.
AGAAGTAAGGAAGGAGGCGCTGAGCTGCAAACCACACCCGCCCTGCGTAGCAGCTGGAGTCGAAGGCTTCTGAAGGGAGCCAAAGAAATGAGGCGGAGAGACAGAATTTGGACAGAGCGCAGAGGAAGTCGTAGCATTTCAGTTTTCAGATTCATGAGAAAAGAGAGAAAGAGTACAGGGAGATGCCACTGAGCACTGGACTGTGAGTCAGGGGCCCTGGTTTACATCCCAGTTCAATCACTGACTGACTATGGGACCTGGACACCTCGTGAGACCTCTCTGATTATACTACAAGATCCCGTTCTTATACCTTTGTTTAGTGTCCAGGAACACCTGCTTCTAGATGTTGCTGGTTCCAGGAGTCATCTTTTTTTCTCATTCACAGTATAGACGTGATATTGGCAGAGGTAAAATTGTTCTATCTCTGAGTGAGGTCAGAGCAAGCTCGAACATGGAAAAAGTCAGATCATGGAGTGAGAGACCTAAGTCCTGGTCTGTGTGATGTCAGCGGTCCACCTTAGCTTTTCTGCAAAGCAGGCCTCAGGATACCAGGTATCACAGCATTAGGGGGAGGAAATAAAGATACAAAATTATTTTGAAACATTGCCCTAAAATATAAGCAGCAACATTATGGAAGGCACTGATGTGATCTCGATGGGGGGTTTGTGTGTGTGTGTGTGTCAGGATTTCATCTGAGCCAACAACCCCGGATAAAAATGGAATGGTTTCCCGAGTGTAGTCAAAGCTCTATGTGACATTCCCAAAAGCCCAAACTGGGAACCAGTGAACAATGCTTTCCTCCTCCTTCTGAGAATGTGGTAGGATTTAGGGTTTTATGGCAACAAAACTTGTCTTTGTTAAGACGTGACTTGCAAAATAAACCCACATAGGGGAGTTTGCAGTTTCAAATGACAGTATTTTTTTTGTGTGTGTGCTGAAACAGCAAATGCTTTTTATGTTCAGATTTATTTCCTTCTAAATTTGTAGATTAAATTTACAACTGAGCAATATTCATTGCTACAAACAATTAGATTCTTCCTGAATATTTCCAGGGGAGGTGAGTAGGAAGTTTCTTGATGGAGTGGGGCTGGGGACTGGTGCAAGGGGAGATCCCGTAGCACTGACGGTCTATGTGAAGGACATTATCAATAATTTGGACATGGAAGTAGTGACTGGCAGAGCTACTTGCCGTCCCTGTGAGGGACCTGTCGTTGGAGAGGTAATATCATCCTAACACAGAAAATTTAATTTATTTTTACCTCTTTAGTAATGACTTTCGAGATAGAGGATATCTCATAAGCAAAGATTGTTGAAGACTGATTCAAGAATGTGTTTTATAAAATCGAGCATGCAAACAAAATCATTCTCCTTTTGTTTTCTGATAAATTCCACTTGGTAGTTCTCTACCAGTAACTGAGATTTAGGGACAAACTCAGAACACACACACACATACACAGTTGGGAACGATCATATATTAATACCTCTACTATCACTTTGTTATCAATTAATAAAACCAATTACAGATTGCATGACTGTTATACGTTTATTGACTCCTTAAATATCCTTTTCTCTTGTTAAACCACCATATGGATAGGAGATCCTATTATTTATTTTGTGAGAATGGTGGTAAGATCAAATGATAGAGATGCACTTCCATTCTGCAATCACAAAAATCTTGCAGACATGCCAACTTGTGCTATTCTAGAAGATGGGTTCAATTAAAAAATACTTTAAGATTTTTCTTTCTTTTTAAGAAGTGAATTGTCCGGGCTAAAATATGACTTCCTGTTCTACTGCATCAGTCTTTCTGTATTGTTCTCCAGGAACATGTTTATGAGTTCAAGTTCAGGTTTAAACTAAATAAAACACTCCTCAGGAGTTTATAACTGGGCCTCATTTACATGGGCTCCCTCTGAACTCTGCCGGCCTCAGTATGCTAGTTTCCAAGGCTTGGTGAAGGAATGTTTTACAGTTGGAATCTGTACCGCTTTCTCAGGCATTTCAGACTCAGAGGTTGGCCAGCACCAAGCTTTAGTTAGTATTAAAAGTTTCCTTAGATCTACTGTAGAGGCAAGGAAAGAGAGAAAGAAAGGCAGAGCAGAAGCCAAGAGAACTGGATCTACTTAATTACCCCATAAGGCGTTCAGGTTCACATTACAGTTCAAAGGTGAGGAATGGATTCTGGATGTATATTCTAGGATTTCATATCCATGACTTCAAATTTCTCTGCAATTATTTTCAGCTTTTTGTGGAAATGGTCAATGCACATTTACTCTTTTCAAATATAAAAACTAGGGTTTGCTTAAACTGTTTTCTGTCTTGAAAATGAAGTTAAAAAGCATTATGAAGAGAAATGTCCTCAACTCAAAAGAGATCCTATATATGTTTACCAAAAAACCTAAGAGGTTTTTGAGATCAAAAAGATCTCTGGGATTTTCCAGCCAATAAAACACCAGAGGGGAAGAAATGGTTATTTCTGGGTTAGAATTAGGAAGGGTTGAAGTAGGGATTCCGAGACGCTCAGAGAGAACCAATCTGGAGAGAGCTGATTTCCTGGCTCATTGAAGTTAAGGCTCAATCTTGCTGCTGAGCAAGGGTCCCGGAGTTCAGAGAAAGCAGCCATCGCCTTTATGGACAGAAACGGAAAGGGAGAGGGAGAAAGAGGTCCAGTGACTCTGCCTCTCTACTTCTCTCTGAATCTGAGTTTATCTAGCAAGAAGTGGATATAGCAGTAATAAGTCAATGATGCTAATAGTAATTGTTACCACTGGGCAATGCCCAAGAGTTACTTTGTAACATCTCCTTATACTGGAGCAGTTCTTTCCTGATAGGTGAGCATATCCACCAAAACTGCAGGAGCATATCCACCAAAACTGCAGCTCCCGGCATTCCCAGTACCCCAGGTTCGGCACCTGCAATCTTGCAGAGCGGTATGTGATGAGTCAGATAAATATTAATAGTTCAAGGGTTAAGCACTGCTCTGTGGGGTTCACAGAAGCAGCTCCACAGCAGAGGGTTGATAGACTAGGAGTCTGGGGTGAATATGGATCTCAGTTTACACTTCGGTTAAGAATGGAGTATGACCACCTTCGTAGCATCATGGCTGTGAGGATGAAATGAACTTATATGAAAGCATTTTGTCTCCTAATTGGATTGTAATTACAGTTTCAGGAGGGCAGAGCTGATGCTCTTTTTTTGGAGTTAGACAGGACGGGGGATTCCTTTCTGTCTTGGGAAGATGGAAACCTCATCCTTACGTGCTAGCTCATGGCCTTTTCTTGGCCTAGTGCAGTAATGGGCAGTTACTTTTCTTGGATAAGTACAATAACAGCACAAGGACACTGCCTATATGCTAGGCTTCTACTCTTTTCTCTCAATCCCCTGAACTCAGCCTAGTCAACCCTGAAAAACACTAAGGGTTTTCTAAAACCAAATTAAATGTGAATATGCTTCCAAATAAAACCCTTTGCTATGAAAACTAGAAGTTTCTTCTACTGGATGAGAACATGAATAAAAGTGAAATCTATCTAGATGATTTTATGCAGAAATGGGTGGTAAAATTGGTTTCTTTGGGGGAAGCAGTTTACTTATGTGATTGTATGGAATTGGGGATCACCACTCTTAAGAGTTTCTCAGCCTTTGACCAGGACTGATTGGCCAATTTGCAGAAAGATGATAATTTGCGTATGAAATAATCTCCACATTGGTCAGTCAACCCAAAACGACCGAGAATCATATGTTCTTTCCTAGTTCTTGTTTCTCTTCTTTCTTTTTCAAAAATATCGATCAAATTTTGGTTCATTCCTCACTGCCCTTTGGCCCCCTGCCAATAAGCGTTGCTCTAGGAAACCTATTAAACATAACTGCCAATTTTTTAAAAAGTAACTCTGGCAAAATAGTGAATGGAAGGAATCTGAAACTCAAAATGGTTTGCAGATTTTCCTGAGGATTTAATTCATCCATGTGGGTCCTAATTGTTTTGAAGACAAAATAATTTGATAGTTGATTTAGTAGTTGGTAGTTCAAAAAGTTTTACATTTGTTAATGTGTGGGTAGGTAGATTGAGATCTAATGTTATTTGGTTTATGCTGTCTGTTTTGGTAAAACAGTAGTTTCATCCTTCTATAATTATTTTTTTTTTCAGAAACAGAGGGTACTAAGTTTGGAAACATGTTCCCTTGATCAAGCCGTATGGAAGTCATGGGATGAAGAGGGCAGGCTGCCTCCTGGAAGCACATCAGGCGCTTGGAGGAGGAGCCTCCTCTCTCGTACTCCCTTAGTGTTAGTTATTCAGTGTTTGGGATCCCTCATCTTACTTACACACCTTATTTCTGTGCCTGGTTCCTCCTCAAAGCAAGTAACCAGGAAGGGGTACGAGGGGACCATCCAGATTTGACAGTGTTGACCCCAGGGCTGAAGCGTTAGTGAATTCCATGAGGAGTTTCATCGAGCAGTTCTTGGCTTACAAAGGTCACTGTGATGCAACACCCAGGGGATGAGCCAAGCAAACAGCCTTCCTGGAAGACGGTGGGGGTGGGGGACCAGGGAACAATGATGCTACGAGGAGGGTGGTGTGAAGAGAGTTTGATACATCTTTAGACTTTGACCGGAAAAGATATTTGGGAAAAGACCAACTACGAGATACCGCATGGCCCTAGCTGAATGGTAATGATGTAACAAAAATCGACACTCTGCACTATCCAGACACCACAGAGAACAACTGGCAGATATGAAAATCATTATAAGACGTGAAATTATACTTCTCACTGCTTCATTATCACTATATTTCATAATATTTGTCTAGAAAGGCACACAAAGCCTATCAGGTTAAATTAATCCTAATGATCAATTTTAGTTTTATTCTAATTAAACAATTTCAATTTAATTAATGCAAGCACAGAAATTAGTCAAAATTACAAATGTAAATGTTGAACTTTAAATCAAAGGTCCTCCCTACTCCCTGCCTCATGTAGAAGCACTTTAAAGTGTTTGCCTGTAAAGGTAGATGGGAATTTTGACCTTTGTCTGCGCTGTGAAGGAGAGAAGATAGAAACAGGTACAACAAAAGGCTACCCAGGAGCACAGAGAGAAGCATGGTTTTACACACACACACACACACACACACACACACACCCTGCTGCGTGGCAGTCTATGAAGGTAAATTCTGCTAGGTGAACTTTTGAATTGCATGCTTTTGTTCCGTAGGATTCCAATATATTTCAGTCAGTCTAATGGATATTGGGCTTTTATAAAACACCTTTGTAAAATAGAAACCATGTACCCATTTCCTAAGCCACATACTAAACTACCCGTCCCTTCCCTCCCTGGTGTTACATACCTGCATCTCCGTCCTGCTCTGCCTCTGATTAGCTTTGTGGCCTTGCAAGTTGTTTCACCTCCCTGGGCTTTGGCCCCCTTATCTGGAGGTGCTACTTTATTAAGATGACACGCACTTTATTCCAAAATACACTTAAAGTCACATGTGAAAACAGTGGGTCTAGAGTAGATAATCTCTAAGGAAATCACACAGCTTCAGTGTTTCATATTTCTACAACTTTGAAAAATACTGGCATCTTAAAATGGATTTGAAAATGGTACAGGGCACATGTGTCTGAGTCATTCTAGAAAGACATTTAAATAGCCTTTCTTCCCTCTTCATAGAAATCCAAAGTAGATGGAATCCAGAGTTCTAAAAATCTGAGGAAAAAAAGAATCTGGCAAAATTGACTTTTTGTTTTTAAAAAATGTGTGGGAGGGGTAGGTGTAAAAATCTGAAATAGAAAAAAAAACACAATAAAGAGAAATAGATGCTCATTTTTTTGTATTTAAAAACTTGTACTGGTGAATTATACTTAATAACAGGTCTGCAGTGCAACTGACTCTTGGTCTTAGAAGAGTGTTCCGTGCTATCACTCTTATCCGTAAGACAGCCACAACCTCTTTTCCCAAAAGGAGGCCTTCATCCATTATCTTCCATCTTGACTTGTTTTCAACTGTAGATGAGAATTACCTGATAGCAATCAATTCACTATTACTGTTTGGGGACATTATAGAACAGCAGAGCAATTTAATAATATAGTTGATTAGTATAATAATCATTATTAAATTTAATAATGATAGTGGGATTCCCCTTACCTTGGTTAATGATCATGGACAATTCATTTCTTGACTGCTAGTGGTAGAAATGGTTTTTGAAATATTAACTTCTGCCCCATGGGAATGACACTTAGCCCATCACATTTAATTTTTGACCTTCACTGAACAGCATGATCCTAATCCCTTGATTTTATAATCTTAACTAGGAAACATTAAAATATGGATTGACTCCAGTTGGCAGGAATCTTTATGTTCTTTTCACTAAAAAAGCTATAAATTCAATGGTTGACCTTTTATTTCCAGGTCACAAATGACACCCACTCAAGTTTTGTCCGTTCACATAGGATTTATGTTAGGGTCTACAGGTATAAGCCATGAAAGTTGAACTTTAATGAAATGTCTTTCAAAGATGTGCACTTAACCAAAAATTTCTCACAAAAAATTAGCAGGTGGCCTTTTAAAAACAGCCATTATATCCTCAAGTTCACTGCTGGCCTCCACTAAATCTATTTTTCACTTGTAGTAAGTTTCTTCTAATATCATTTTTCAAGGGGTACAAATTATGCTTGTGTTTGGGAGGACAATAATACCATAATTCCCAATTTAGGTTTCTAAACTGAAAGATTTCCGAAATGTTCTCTTTACCATCACCACAATTCATCTATCTTCAGGTGAAAAATGTTCCTTGTCCTTTTTCACAAAATCAATTGTATTGATGGGAGGCATTCTGTGTTGTCAATCAGGGAAATGTGATTTGACGGGACCCCAAAGTGGTGAGATAAGGAAAGGAATACCAAACCTGCCCAGGTCCACACCACTGGAGTGAGATCAATGTTTCCCATAATACTCATCCTGTCATGCAGCACCCTGACGGTCACAATTAATAATGTAGAGGGAGCTGATTAACTTAAGCAAAGTGCTCTCTGCCGTGTAAACACATGAAGATCTATGAGGCAAAAAAAGGAGGGGGGGGGCGGTGCGTACCAGGAAAGAACAAAACGTCATTTTTATTTTTCATGTGTGCACGTTCTTGCTTTCCGTTCTTCTCTTGTAACAATTACTGTACCAGCCACTCTGACAGAATCAATAAATCGATCTGGGTGTTGACGCAGCAGCAAGGCAGACTAATCCGATGCACCATTATCTGCAACGGAGAGTGTGGGGGTTCGGGGGTGCACTTAGGTAACAGAGGGCAAAGGGGAAGAAGTCAATAAAGGCAAGCCAGCATCGCTCCAGATAGGTAATTAGAGCTCTGTGCGCCACTTCTGGGACAGACAGTTGCATATGTGGCAGGTGCGTGTGTGTGTGTGTGTGTGTGTGTGTGTGTATCTATGTGTGTGTGTGTGTGTGTGTGCGTGCGCGCGCGCGTGCTGAGAAGAGACAGAGAAAACGAAGCCTTCACCTTGGCTAAAGGATGCAGCCTAAGTAATACCGTATGCACCACTTATTTAAGTCCCTGCGGTATTTCAGTCACTCACACCAATCTGCAATTCAATGAGGATCACCACCCCATTAGAACTAATCATGTCAGCTGTGTATCTGACAAAATAAACATTCAGAAACTGTGCTCCTAGGTTCGGAACTTGTTTTTGCACCTGGATTTTTTCCCCTTTCCTTCCCTCATCCAGCACAAAGTTTAATTGTTTTTTAATATGGAATTATAAGATACATAGAGACTCTCCGTATGAATTCCTCAGTGTATTTTTCTTTACAATCAGAAATGGCTGCTGTTAGCTGAGCTTTCGCTTGCTCCTTGGGAGTATGCGAAGTATATTCTTAATAAATAAATATCATTCTACTGGCTGATGAGAGAATTAATGGCACAACTTATGGAAAACGGGTGTGGGAGGATGGGGTGAGAAGAGACTCAGCTCAGGGAGAAAATTACTGGATCATCTCTGGGGTTCTTGCCATATTAATATTTCTACGTTTCTTCTTCGCAATCACAGGTCCCTTGTCCTAAAGATAAATGAGATGCACCCGGCCTCAACGCCAGCGCTTACAGAGGTTCGATCCTAGGGGTGCGGCAGCAGCAGCACACGTTGGCTTTCCAGGTGCCAGGGCAGGATGCTGGGGGCTTTTATCCTAACCAGACTGAGTCTTTCTAACACTCTAAGTGGAATGCAGGAATTAATTTTTACTTTTATAAATGTGACATCTCATGGTCAAAAAGGCTAAAAATTACCCCAAGGTCACATGCTGAGATAAATCAAACTCAGGGTTCTCTGGCTCCAAAGCTTGTATTTTTTCCACTCTATCATACTGTCCAGGAGAGGGGGGTCCCTCATGACCATACGTGTTAATTTCACCACCGCTGGTAAAAGCCTGTACCTAATGAGTATTAAACCAAGTGAGGTTGAGGTTTCTTCACAAATTGATACTCCACTGTGGGATCTCACTGCCACCCACTTCCCATCTCCCATAGAAGCAAGTCCAAGTGCCTGACCACTGGATAAAGGCACGCATTTATTCATGACTGGACCGTAGTCTAACCTCCCGGCCTCATTCTCAACATTGTCTGCCATTTACTTTATAGTGACGGATGTACCAGACGGAACAGAGTGGTCCAAACACACACCACTGTTCCTTTGCATGTGCTGTCCCCCCTGCCTGGAATGGAGCCTTCTCTCCAAGTATGGCTTTCTCCTTCAAAACCAGCTCATGTGTCTTCTCTTGCATATCTTCTACGATCTCCGTGCTTCTCACCAGAGTTAATTGCCTACTCTTCTTATAAAAGATACATATTTCAATTGTTTCACTTATCACTCTTTAGTGGAATTTGTTTACTCCTCTCCCTAGAAGTCTGTGAGCAACGTTATGGCAGGGTTTGGATCATATATATGTGTAGCCACCCTTCCAGCTTAGTATGGTGCAAGGAACATGGCAGGTGTTCAATCAATTCTGGCTCTTTCTCCTCCCTAAAATCAATCCCATAGCTGGCAAGCGGGATCGACGAGCTAGGAATCCAGGTATTTTGACTCCTAGTCAGTGTTTCTTCAACTGTACCACAATGCACAGGTCCCTGCTAAGGTCAGGTTCCCTGATGGACCTGTTTGCTGTACCGCCCTCCCATCCCTCCAGTACCACGCTCTCCCCATATACACACGGACACACGGCCAGGAAGGGGGGATTATGCTTGCGAGGGGCAGGAACTGTATGTCATCAGGGCTGTCCTTAAATCTCCTTCAACTGTTCAAGGCAACAGGGCGATATGCATCATATCCTAGCCTTGGAGGGCAGCACTGGGTACTTGTACATCATTAAGGCAGTGCTGGGAGGGCCCAAGGTCACAGCTGTGCCTGGGCTGCATCCCCATTATCCCGACACATTCAGGCTCCAGGGAAGGAGGGAAGGAGGGTGTGAGAGTGAGGAACACGGGGCCAGGACAGCCTGTCTTTCCCCAGTGTCCCTGCTCCAACACAGGGATCCAGCTTATCACAAGCTCATGTGATTCATTAGTTAATGTGTAAAGCATTTGTAAAGTAAAAAAGCCAATTAGAAGTGCTAAGTTATTTCATCTCTGCTGGAAAGTAAGCAAAGTGAAGCCTCAGGAAAAATTCTCATGCAAATATTTTGAGGAGGTGTGTGCTGCGGAATGTAATTCAATGAATAGACTCCATTGAAAGGCTATATCCCCAAAAAAGAAAGCACCAATGAAAGAATGTGCCTAAATCCTCAATAAACAAACAGGAAGGTACAAAGATGGGTGTGAGAAAAGTGGACAGGAAGATTCATTGAGAACTCACATGAGATCTTCAATGAATTTCACATTAGACAACAGAGTGTGTCAGTGAAACCTTCAAAGCCTGCGACTCATCAGAAGCCCTGGGAAAGCCTGGGTCTGAAAAGAACCCTGATACTGAATCCTTTCCCCGTGTGACCAGTCACTGTTTAGAGCGCAGAAACTTTTGGTGAAGCACATTTCTCAGGCATGGGATTGTCACGTGCAAGGGCTTTGTGGAAAGTGAGAACACCACCTGTATTGCGTTCTCTCCTCAGAGTTCAGGCAGCAGGGCCAATCAACTCACTTTCCTGTTCTCTGAACTCTGTTGACTCAAGCTCAGCAAAACCAGGCTCTTTTCTTTTGCAAAGGAAGCATCTGGTTCCAAGTCATAAAAGAGAAACCCAGAACCTGTTGCTGACTCTTTGATAAGCCCCTGGGAGGGCACACAGGGGGCACTGTTTCACAGAGTTCCTCCACAATCACAAAGGCACGTGTCCTCCAAATTGGGTTTTTCAGAGTCTGAGTTTACCCAGGGAAGGTTGGCCCAGCCCCGTGGGAGCTGGTCTGCACAAAACTCCAGTACTTCTGCCCAAATCCTAGACCTCAAACAGAAGGCTGAAAAAAGATGATAAATACACATTCATATACACACAGCCTATATGTCTACTGGACAGACAGGGAGTGTGTGGAAGAAAGGCATAGTAAGAAGACAAGCGTTAAGAGAGAAGGGAGTGCAACTCCAGGAGTTGAAAAGTGCATGAAACTTATCAGGGAATGGGAAAAAGGAGTATGACATCTACTGCTAACAGCCTAACCACTATCTATTGCCCTTCCTACCTTGGGACAATTTTGTTGAGTGAGCAAATGTGACCTGTCCTGGGTATGGGTCATGATTTGAACCAATCAAGATAATCCTATGTTGGCTGGCTTTCTCAGCATCCTTCGTAGCTGAAGATTAATATGTGACCCAGTTTTAGCCACAGTGAGACCTAAGTAGAAATTTTCTAGCAGGGTACAGGGAGAAGTATGGCAGGGCCTTTTCCCTGATATTAGAAGAATCATGGAGTATGATATGGGTATGATGTCTGGAGCTGCAGCAGCCATTTTACAATCAGAGGCACCAAGCATGAGGATGAAAAGGCACCATGGTAAGGATGGAAGAGCAGCACGTTAGAAAGAGCCTGGGCTCCTGCTGGCATCATGTAGCAGCTGAAATAATGTCAACAATCAGTTGCTTACAGATTTCTTGCTTTGTGAGAAAAATAACCCTGACTGGCTTAAACCAGATTAAGAAAACTTAATTTTGTTTTCTTCTAGGAGGTAGGTACTATTACTGCCTTCATTTCATACACGAGGAAACTAAATTTTAATGTGTAACATACCCAAGATCAGACAGACAAATGGCACACCCAGGCTGTGAAAACAGGTCTATTTTTCTCTTGTTCCCCCAAAGAAGTCAACCAACTATATTTTCCTTAGTACCCTGGAACTTTCACTGATCAGACACACCATTATCAAGGCCCATCTAAGGGCTAGACATTTCGATGGTATTTCTGCAGCTGACACTGTGGTTTTCTGACTTCTCTGCAAGGCTATCATCACACTGTGATCTGGCTCCTGTCAGTTCTCCACACCAACTCACAGCTGCTTTTTTCAACCCTTCCCCCCACTTCGTTTTCTATCCCCCTTTTCCCACAATCCCAAGGGCTAATTTAATGGATACCAGATTTTTAGTCTTTTCCCTTCTTCCTTCATGAAATTCTAAAATATCCTGTGAAATCTCTCTCTTATCTTCCCCTTCTCCATTGCCACCTTTCTCATTTTAATACTGGGGTGGGGGGAAAGGAGGCAAGAAAAGAAGCAATATGTACTGGGCACCTATCGTGTCCCAGATACCATGGCAGGCACCTTAATTCTTATAACACTCAGAAGTTCACTTCAACTAAGAAGCTTCCCCAAATCTTTTTGGAGCAAAGCAAAACTCAAACAAACAAAACCCAAACACATGTTTTAAAGGTGACAGAATTTCTGAAAAATAAGAACTGAAAGAGAAAAGGAGACCAGTATCTAGAAATGAGGGCTCTAACTTTGCCCAGAAGTGAAGTTTGTGGCCTAGGATGTCTAAAACGTGCTGCCAAATTAAAACTTGAAAGACAAAGACTCTGTTTATTGAAAAATTTATTTTAAGAGTGTCTCATAGCCTGTCAGTGAGTCAGCCGCCAAGTGCCTGTGAAGAGAATGTGTCAAGAATTTGCAGGTTGGTGTGGGAGATGGGGGAGCTGGGAGGATTCACTCCTCCCCACAGCAGTGTGGAGGGAGGGGGAGCAGATTGCATGAGTAACTCGTCTCTGCGAGGTGTTGCTTACTACCCAACACCCACTCCTGGAGCTGAGAACAGAAGAGAAAAAATGACCAGGCACCGCGCTGACTTAGGTGCCTCCTTTCCCTGCAGTCCTGAGGGGCACGTTCACTTCCTGCCAGTCCGCACTACTCTCAGAGATGGTCTTTCCCCTTCGAATGTCTCTTCTTCCTAGGGGCACGGTTTAGCTTAAGGGGAGCAATGGTGCACTCAGGCTGCTGAAGAACAGATGTGCCCAATTTAATCAGGCTTTTGGGGCACTTTCAGAGCTGACGCTCAGTGAAATCCATAGGGTTATGATTTTGGGGGTGTGTGCATCCTACTTTGCTACACGGTCACTTTAGATGGAGCTTTTGGCAAGTAGGTTCTGCCCACAGAGTAGCACATGCTGAAAGGCTCACACAAGTCCTTCCTTGACAGGACAAATGGAATCGGAAGTGGGTCACTGTCCTCGCTCCACCGTCTCCTAGCTATGTGGTTCCAGGAAAGTCACTTCCCTTTTTGAAACCTTAATATTTTATCTCTATAATGGGGATAATAATAATGATGATAGCTCTGCTTACTTCAAAAGGTTACTCCAAAAATCAAAGGAGAAAATACTTTGTAATCCAGAAAATAAGAGTTTAGTTTTCAACCAAATAATGACAGCTATCATTCGTTGGGTGTTTAACGAGATGTTAAACACTTACTTTTTCTACACTAACAGAATTTAAAACTCAAAACAATCATATGGGGAGTGATGTGTACGTATACATATCTCACTATTTTACGGTAAAAAGAATCCGGCTAGAAAAATTGAATTATCAAGAAAAAGAAAGAAAAAAGAAACCATCGACAAAAACCAAATAAAACACACATACTTCGTCTAAGTGACAGAATAAAGTTTCAACCAAGATCTGAAAATAAAGGCAGTGACTTTAGCTGCTGTGCTATCTGGTCTCTAGACAGAGGGTAGCTGTTCTCACAGATGCAGGCTAATATCATTAGTAAAGGTCTTCTTCCCAGGCAGGATGAGAGAATGAGTTCAGTCTTAGTTTCACAGACACATGAACTAATAGGAAACTGGGGCAGGTCTTCAGAAGAACCAAGTTCAGCACAGTCCCACTGGACCCAGGGAGCACTGGGCCCACTTTCAAGGCTTCTGATTCCGTGATGTACGAGTATGGGCCAGTCTTAGACCATCTTAAAGAGAAAATGGTCAGTAACCTTTCACTATAAACAATTTGGGATGTGGATGGTATTTGGGAGAAAGAGGAGTTTTGAAGATGGACTGGTTCAAGTTTACTCTTCTGAAACTTCAGTTTTCTCAGCTGTGAAATGGGGATAATAGCACCAACGTTAGAGGGCTCTGGAGTATTGTATTGAGTGTAGGCACAGAACCTAGCATGTGTGGGTGCTGCACAATACTAATTTGGCCAATAAGACTTTTAACTTTTCTCAAAGCCAGGAGAAAATGGAACTTTAGCTGCCATTTCTCTCCAACCATGGGAGTTGTCAGCTGTATGGACTTCATACTGAAAGGCTCAAATCCAATTTTAACTAGGTGGGGTGCGGGGGGTGGGGGCAGGGAGATACATTTTATTTCTCTAAGGAAATCTGACTTTCTTGCCTTTGTAACTCTCCAGCTGCTCCGTGAAATTCTGTGTGGTACCTAACCTTCCACAAGCAGGCAGCTTCTGTCAGGGTAGGCTTCAGCTAATTGAAATGCAATCTCTTTCTTTTTTCTTTTTTATTAGTACAGACGGGGGTCTTGCTCTCGCTCAGGCTGGTCTCAGACTCCTGAGCTCAACCGATCCTCCTGCCTCAGCCTCCCAGAGTGCTAGGATTACACTAGGTGTAAGCCTAGGTGTGAGCCACTGCGCGGGCCAAGATGCAATCTCAAGTGAGCCAGGTGTGGTGGATAAAGACGTTACACCAGGAGGAGGCATTTCTTGGAAATGAAGGGTGAAGGGGTTACTGGCTGATCTGTCTGCAGCAGGAAAGGATTCTAATTTTATCTGCTTGGTCCAGAGAAGACAGAACTGAACATATCTCTCTTATTAGGATAGGCTAAAATTTTATCTGATTGGCACAAAGGTATAATGTACAATAACCATATCATCAGACCAAAGTTAGACATGGACAGAAAAACTGTCTAGACTTTTCTGCCCTTTCTACTCTTTGGAAAATTCTTGTCCTCAACTCTGTGTTCTTAAAGTCTCTTATGCAAATCCTTATAGTACTGGTATCGCACTGCATTATTAATGCTGTTGTCATCAGTACTATTATTTCTTTATGTGTTTCCTCTTCTAGACTTTGAACAACTTGAGGAGAGTTGTCATTCCCTGCATTTTGTAGATGTTAAGGCTATATTAAGCAATGAAGCAAACATTAAATGATTGAAGAAGGGAACTTATGAAGAGTTTTGCAGATTGTCTAAGCTTTGGTTTCTTAGGTAGAGATTCAGGAATATGACACACAGAATGGCAAGAGATCAAAATGCTCTCCCACGTTCCTTGTGCACCCCCACCCAAAGCAGACAATGAGTGCCATACCCGTAATTTAGCTATGCAGGGACCTCTCCAGATCAGCTGGCTCCCAGCACAGTGAAGTGTGTGGCTTGTGCATGCATTTGTAAATTTTATGAGGCAAAGGCAATCACACTGCTTGCAAGTCAGGCAGCTAAATGATTTATTAAGCAAAGGTTACAGCACCTGTGCCTTTTTGTCAACAAATCAGACCCATGCCATACCAAGCGATTCTTCTAATAGCCCAAATTGTAATTTGGTTTTAAATAGCATTTCAGATATCACAATTCTGTTGATCCAGAACAGTGATAGATTTGGGTGGTAGGGAGGAAATGCCTGTTTTTAATATTGTTTGCACTCATTTTTCATTTTAAAGAATTAGTCCTCATTGGAGTTCTGCAGGTTAAGCATTTTTTTTAAACCTTCTGATTAAACTACAACCTGAATCAAAATGAGTCCTTTGCTCAATCCTCCTGTGTGGGAATTGGTATTTCTATTTATTACCTGATGATGAAATATTAACATTTTTCTTTAAATAAATGCCTCCTCTTAATGGCTCTTGTTTTCAGGGCTCAGATTAAGTTATGGGATGCAATTGAAGTGGCCACTGGTGTTCTGCTGTTGAAGACAATGGCATGTTCCCTATTACGTTATATCATTTGGTGGGTGTGCAGGGCACGTTAATAGTGTTTAAAGTGAAATAAATACACTATACCCCAGAGACTTTTCTATATGTTAATATCAGAAGTCATGGGATAATATTGAAAAATAAGAGATTCAGGGTGGAACGAGTGGTCATAATTTCCAGGAATAGATGGGTGTTCTAAGGGCTGTAGGGAGGCGGCCACCTCTCATGTTAATCATCAGTTACGATATGGAGAAGGAGGAGGAAATTAGAGGCAAATGATAGCAGCAAAGGTGGCAGGCAAGCGAGGCAGAAGAATGGGACAGAAAACTCAGCAGCAATGTCTGAACAAAGCCGAAAGCGAGGATGAGATATACAGCGCAACTGGAAGGCAGTTTTCAAGAAAACTAGCTCCAGGCACGGCTAAAGAGAAGGCAATTCTGCCTCAGTGAAGGGAGGAATTCTCTGGAGAAAAAAATAGACTAGAAGGGGAAGAGGAGGAAAAATGGCTTTCAATTATCCATGTTATCTTTCCCTACCAATCATTGCAGATGATGAATAGGTGCAATAAAAGCCAATATTCAATTTTTCCAATTTACATGGAAAGAAGGCCGTAATATATTGTTAAGGGGAAGAAACAGCAGGCTACCAAACAGTGTATATAATATGATCTCATTTTTTGCAATATATTTATATGCATAGAAACAGTCTGGATGGATTTATATAGAAATGTTAACAGTAGGACTACAAGTGATTTTTATTATTTTTCTCATCTGTATTTTCCACAATTAACATGTATCATGAATGTAATAAGAAAAAGTCATCATTTTTAAGCTTCCTTTTGAATCACTTAGATTCAATCAATGTGTACAGAGTACCCACTATATGCTAGGCATGAGAATTAGTGCTTTTCTCAGCAGTCAGCACACAAGTACAGTGGATTTTGTCCATAAGCAGTCTACTTTTACAGAATTTTGGACTCTTAGAGGTGAAAGGGCCTTTAGAGCTTATTAAATGATTATATTTTAAAAACTTTGGTGAAATACACACAGCGCAAAATTTACTATCTTAACCATTTTTAAACGTACGGTTCAGTGGTATTCAATGCATTTACATTGTTGTGCAACCATCACCACCATCCATCTCCAGAATTCTCCTCATATAGCAAAACTGAACTCTATACCCATTGAACACCAACTCCCCTCCCTCTCCCCAGCCCCTGGCAACCACCATTCTACCTTGGGTTTCTATGAATTTGACTACTTTAGGTACCTCACGCAAGTAGAATTATACAGTTTTTATTCTGTTGTGACTGGCTTATTTCACATAATAATATTTAGCATAATACCTTCAAGATTCATCCACGTTGTGGCATATGTCAGAATTTTCTTCCTTTTTAAGGATGAATAATATTCTATTATTTCACATTCTGTTTATCCATTCATCTGTCAGTGGACCCTGGGTTGCTTCCACCTTTTGGCTATCGTGGAGAATGCTGCTACAAACATGAATATACAACTATCTTTTTGTGACCTTGCTTTCAATTTTTTTGGGTATATACTAATGATTAGATTTTAATACAGTGTCAGGGATAAAAGCAGGGAATACACCGGTAGTATTCCTGAGAACTGAGCTTCAGTTTCTGAATATCTCCAGAGAAAAGTGCTCACTAGCTCATGAGGCAGTACAGCATGCTGGTTAGAGAGCACTGGCCTAGGAGTCAGACAGAACTGGGTGCAAATTCTTGCTCCACTCCTTACTTTTATATGGCCTTGGGAAAACCAACAGTCTCCTTAGGTCTCAGCTTCCATTTCTACACAATGGAGATCTACCCTATTGGGTGGCTGTAAAGATCAGCTGGATAACATACCTAATGTACCTAGTACATAGGAAATGCTCAATAGAGGCTTCATACAATCAAATGACTCTTTTTCTTAAAAAAAAGACTTATGATAAGCCAAAAGCTGCCTACTTATAACTTCTATGCATTAGTTGAATTTCTAATTGCTAGAAAAAATCGAGACCATATCTATTTTGTTTTCTATAGGATGGTGTTCAGGCATCTTAAGAGATTTCCATTGGAAACTGGTCTTTGGTAGAAAGGAAGGCCATTTTATTTTGCATTTGTTTATGGATTTACATGCAACATACTGCTTTTGCATTTAGAAAGTTTAAGTATCTGCTTGGGTGACTTTTCAACTTTTATTTCTTCACAGGTGGAAAGCAAAATTTTGTTTTCCCAGAAAACTTTTCCTATAATTCAATTTATATAAATTTCATGCCTTATAACAAAGGTACCAATACAGAAAAATGCAAGTTTGCCTAGGACACCACTCATCTGCAGACCATGTACAAATTATGTTTTTAAAAATTCCGGTTCTGAACTAATGTATTTTTTAAGGTCTATTATTTTCTTATCCATGTCTATATATATCTAAGACTTTAAATGGTTCCAGAAAGTAGTTCCCTTTTTAAAGAAAGAGTTAATACATACACTTTAAAATTAAATATTTAGAGCATATAATTTTTACATTTCAGGATATCTTTTTTTTTCCTTTGGGGGAAAAAATGACAACTCTATTAGCACAGTTTCTCACAAGACAATTGGGAATGGCTTTCCTCAAGCCAAAAGTGGCAGGTGCCACTGTGGCAAGAAACATTTAAGCTGTTGTCCCCATGATGCCAAATATTTAACGGAAACCAAAAAAATTCGGTTCCAGATGCCAATATTGGGTCTACATGACATCATCCGTCCAGATGCGTGGAAAATCTGGATTTTTAAGAATTGAATTTTTGTGGTCAGCAGCACGAAGACTCAGTTTCTGGGTTAAATGAGGCATCTGTGTGAGAAAGCCATATTGGAATACAATACATTTTGATTACAGAGAAAGAAATCGAATGGAACACAGGGCACAATTTCGGTGTCGTGAACCACAGCTTATATAAAAATACTATGTAAAATACAAACAGGACATTTCAAAGCTGCACAGTTAAGGTTCTTAAAGAAGCAACTTGAGCACACGAGTGCTTTGGGGAAAGCAATCGTCCAATATAGAGGCACAGTCCTCAGTTCTCCCCTCTCGTTGAGCTTGAACACTTAAGCCAAATGTACGAAATTAAATCATATTCTTCTATTTTAATGCTTGTAAGGTAATTATGTAACTTCAAATTCACCAGGAAAGTATTTGAACATTTGAAGGTATGAGGAGATAAGCAAATATCTGGAAGAATTTTACAGGAGGTACTGAACAGGAGATTTTAATCCCAGACCCCAGGTGCAAGCCAGGTTATGAAGAAACAGCAGAGGTGGGAAATTCAAGAGTTAACCTGCTCCCTCCCCCTTCCACCCCGCCTCTCCTCCCAGCTGCCTCCTGCACTGATGCTATGCTGTACTTTCTGTGACCCTGCTTCAGCGCAAGGAAGGCTTCGGATGCAATGCAGTTTAACCTGTGCTGTCGACACAGCAATAAACTAAAGCCCTTCACAGAGGGAGCAAATGGACCCAGGAAGACAAATCCATCCCATTCAGAAGCACCTGGCCACAGTTTTACAAACAGAGATGAATAGTTACAAATCAGGCATCTGGAGATAACACACCTCGGCATATGCACGCAATTGCTCAGAGAATTTTTGCAAACATCATGCTAAGAACCTTACGGAGAAAATACTTTCCTTATGTCAATTATGATAAAATATGGTCATGTTCTAATTAGGAAATCAGAGAGTAGTTTCTTTCAAAACTTGAATCTAATTCTATTTCACAAACCTCTAAATACCTCTACACATACTCCCTTCGAACTCAAAAGTCTTTCATTGTTTTTCAATGTACAGTGGCCATTCCAAAACTTTTCAGAGGTTTCTTCCTGACTTAGACTAGCACAAAACACAACTGTCTATGGACAGACAAGCTCTAGATGTCCTGACATTCCTCTTCTCTCAATCACCTACCTCAGATATGACATTATATTCACACACACCCCTCCCACCCACTGCATCTTCCTTCCCAGGGGCAGCAGTAACCGTTAGCAAACACTTCCTATTTCTGGACAAATACTAGCAACTTAAGAGGGCACATCAATCCTTTTTTTCTCTCTTTCTTTAAGAAAGCTTGCCAGCTTCCTGGGGACTCTATAACAAACGCAGAGGAGTGACTGGTCACCCCATTCCCAGCATATACTCTGATGTCGCCGGCCACCAGAGACTACTTTCCAGCTTCTGCAGGGGCCCCGCTTCTGTCTGCTTGCACTTAAAGGGGTGTGAATTCCTAGGAGAGGGAACACACACTATTGTCTAACAGTGGGAAACTTTTCTTGCCATAGCAAAAGCAGTTCCAGCACAGAAGCCCCCTTTCTTCTACCCCTCAGTACAAGAAGCAAAAATTGCAGACAACGTCTTCTATGATTTCTGAGAACACATGAGAGTGTGGCTGGTGAGGTCAGGAGGAAAGGGGACTGGACAGGGGCTGAGAAACGCGGCCTTTTGTGCCAAAAGACAAGTTAAAATGCACCCGATGAATAATACAAGCTGCACCACATACAGAAAAGATGAGAGCGGCCCACCTGTGTCTGTTGAGGGATATTTACAAAGCTTGGATCCCGTGGTCCAACACTGACGAATCGGTTTGCGGGGGAGGTGCTGGGTGTCGAGTAGGCTGTGAAGGGAAGGGACACATGCGTTCAGGAAGCGGCACGAGATTGCACACACAAACAACACCAAAACACACAGTCTCCGAGCCTATGCAGCTGATTAACAGGGAAATGTGCAAACACTGTAGCTAGCAAAGGGGTCTGGCTAGCAAGGGCATTTTAGACAGTCAAGAGAAGGGCATGGGATTGGCTTCCAAAGACTGTAGGGATAAAACAATGTCAAATCAGTGCTCAGACGAGCTATTTTCTCTTTCCATCATACAAATTAGAACATGCAGGACATTTGCAAAGTATACTTTCTGGGTTAAACATGAGCTCTGGGGTCAGAAAGAGATATCCTAGAATTTAGAGCACAGGGAGAGAGAAATTAGGTAGGAAGGGGAAGAAAGCAGTTCATTTTACAACCTTGCTTTGCACATTGTTACACTCCTAAAAGTCACGGAACGATCCTGTGCCTCTGTACCTAGAGAGCGAAGAGTCTTTATAGAAGGAATTACTGGGTTCTCCAGGAAGAAGGTGGAAAACTGTTTAGGACAAGCTGTCTTTGTAGGCCCTGTAGAGTGTCTAGAATATTTATGATGAACAAAATATGCTTAAAATATTCACATTTGTCATCTCCTCATTCTAGAACCTTTCTGTTCAGGCACAAACCATCAAGACCCTGTGTAAACCAAGATATCACAGGTCCCACACTTAGGCTTACTATCCTTTTCACAGTACATGGAAATTTGGTTATCAGTTTTTCTGTTTGTATTTAAGAACTTCACTCTACTTTAGTGAGAAAAAATTCCGTGGCTTTGGTGTTTCGTTGGCTCACAAATCCAAATGTACATTCTGTTTTTTTGGCATCCTGCAATTCACTTCTTTACCTCAAACTCCAAGGATTTATTCACATTCTCTCTTTGTACTAGAATCTTTAGATTATTGTTTAAAATAATGTCAAATTTCTTAACTATTATAAAAGGCCTAAGTTTTTAGAACTAACTCTAGACATACACGGTCTAAAAGACAAAAAGGATTTCCAATTTTTAAAAACATATTAATTGAGGGAACTATACAAATCCTGCCAGATTTTTTTTTCCTTATTGACATCATCTGTTCCTCTTCCTTTGATTTTCTGTTTTACAGAAAACTGCTCATACTTCTTGCTTCCCTTGTTAAACACATCTAGAGATAAAATTTCCACCATCTGGCCCAAGTCCTGTTGGTTGTCTTCGGTAAGAGCTAAGCCACCCAAACACATCTGTGATGGTCACGTGCATGTGGATGTGGCCGTGTGAAACCAGCACTGAACAAAGATGAGCATGAGGGTCTCTGATGTATTTTAAATAGGAAACTTTTTATTGTAATTGAATTTGTTGTAGGAGGATTTATCCAGTAATGACTTTATCTAAAATGATCTAAGTCAGTACGATGTATTGTACCATCTAGGAACGTGAATCTACTCATTTCACCCCTGGCTTATCCTATGTCTGAACAGATTTGAGAACAACCTCTGTATTTAGCCATTCTATGTGTACCTCCCACTCATTGGTATGGCGGAAACTGATTTTTTTTTAAAAGCTCGGTAAAACACTCACTATTAGTTGTTTCATTCAGCCTATGCCTTTACTTTGCTAGCTTTAAGAAAGACCAACATAAAGCTATATATTGAAAATGTTGTAGTATAATTACCTGGTAGTGTACAAAAAGGATGTGGAGAGACGAGAGGAAGGCAGTAGGTGAATTAACCTGTTGGACCTGTTAGCGGTTAGGGAGAAAAGTGTTCTTTCACAAATAAATAGGTAGGTAGGGTGAGAAGGAACAAAAAGGACTGAGGAGTATGTTAAGGTCCCAAGGCTGAGTGACGACAGACAATGCAGTGACAGTCCATGGTTTGATGGTCCAGGTAGAACAGTGTGCACTGGCCTGCTGCTCATCACAGACACGTAGCAGGACTTCCCACGACATTTCAACCATACTGGTGACATCATAAATAGGCATGCTAACTGATCCGAGCATACGAGCCATTTTGGGGGAACATTTTTTGTGACGATAGCTCTCCGTTGACTATAGCAAACTTACTACATCTGGAAAAGTATTTCTATTACATTGCATTATCTGCTTTTGCTTGACCTAAATTTTGCCATTTTGAAGAAGGTTTAGCATACAAATAACTTAGCTATTCCAAATTACTATAAGGCTAATAAAAGGATATTTTCTTTTTTTCAGTCATTGGATAAAATTTGCAATCTTACTTTCAGAATATCCCAAAAAGCCTTTAATGCTCTCAAGAGCTACTAAAACTTTTCCAAGGTTTATTCTGGTTTTAAAAAAGAGAACAATGGTGAGAGAGGTGGTAGTGTGTTTGCATTTAAAAAAATATATTACAACTACAAAAGTCTAGGAATCTTTGAGTACCCAAGTCATAGAATGGGATAAATGGTGCCCAGGGAAATTTATTCTATAGAAAGTTAGCTTCTGGGAAAAGTCAAGGACACAGGAAAAACAAGGGAAGGAAGAAAGAAATTCTGACTCATACTCCATTATTATAGTAGGATAATCACCTAAAACAGGATGTACTTCCAGAAATGAAGAATGACACAAATTGAATTTGATTTTTCCAAAGAAACAGTGGAATAAGTGAGTTATACTGTTGAACAAAACCTCAATTGAAACTTTTTATTAAAACAACTATATATACCATAGTGAATCAATCATACATGCACAGTTAAGAGCTTTCAACATGAATATAAAATCAGGTAAAGGGGCAATGTGGTAATTAATTATAAATAACTATATTTACTATGATATTATGTCACATTCATATCTTTCTTAATTATAATTCTTGCCTTATTTACAACAGCAATAATCAAATGCTGTAGGAAGAGCTATGGGAAATCATGAAATCCACGAAGTAGTTTTCTTGAGAGATTATTGTAGACATTTTTGAGAATTCTAGAGGGGAGATTCAGGGGTGTTTGATGACTTTTTGATAAATTCAACAGAGAAATCAATTTGGCTATATAATCTCATTGTAAAAATCCTTATGGTAAACATGAGTATTAGAAAGCAAATTATTGATTATTAGTCTGCTTCTGAAATAGAAAGTGTTTGCTTTTAGCAACCATTTTACCTACGTTAGCAATATCTCTATACCATTTTTCCAATGTTAAGGAAGAACATTCCTACAAGGAGCTTCTACCAATTTTTTTTTTTATTTCAGCATATTATGGGGGTAGAGATGTTTAGGTTATATATGTTGCCCTTGCCCCCCCCCAAGTCCGAGTTTCAAGTGTGTCCATCTTATTTGCACTAATCTGACTATATTTTTCCTCTCTCTAATGTATTTCTTCACATTATCCAAGCATCTTAGTGTGGCCTTCACCATGGCAGTAAGTATCAAAATCCCAAACCAGAATTTGATCCCATATCCAGAAACTCACATTCTTCTGTGTCACCCCCACGTCATATGCATCGTTAATTCTATAATCCTTCACTTAGGCAACGCAAGTCTTGCTTCTGTAAGATCAGTAGGGGGAATGGTTCAAGAACAGTTCTCTCTTTATAAACAATAGTTTTGCAGAGCCTCTGAGGATGCCGGAATCTATGTCTGGGGGCATTGTGGGGTGGAGAGGGAGAGTAGGGGATCACCCATCGGCACTGCTCTTTACAATGCTGCAGGTGTCCTTGGGACGACTCAGCAGTCTCTGTGTCCTCAGAAAAGGATGTAGCCGACTCCCTGCTAGTCAAACAGAATTCTAGTTTTTGTTGTTCCTAGGGTGGGTGTCAGTTTCTTTTTTTCTTTTTCTGAATAGGAAGGAAGGAATATGGGATATATCTGGATAAAGGAATCATGGCATTTCCAGATGAATTAGTTTTGAGTCTGTAACCGTCTTCACTTAGCAATTACGCCTAAGCATGGTGTTAAGAATGTGGTCAAACTGTTTTGAATGAAGATGCTTAGTGGTTTCCTGTCTTTGGGAAAAATACGACTAGAGAAGATATTAAAATATTTGTACCAATGTGAGTTGACTGTTTCTTTTTTTTTTTTTTTTGAAACAGAGTCTCACTATGTTGTCAGGGCGTGAGTGCCATGGCATCAGCCTAGCTCACAGCAACCTCAAACTCCTGGGCTCAAGTGATCCTCCTGCCTCAGCCTCCCGAGTAGCTGGGACTACAGGAATGTGCCACCATGCCCGGCTAATTTTTTCTATATATATTTTTAGTTGTCCAGATAATTTCTTTCTATTTTTAGTAGAGACAGGGTCTCCCCCTTGCTCAGGCTGGTCTTGAACTCCTGATCTTGAGCGATCCACCCGCCTCAGCCTCCCAGAGTGCTAGGATTACAGGCGTGAGCCACCACGCTCGGCCCAACTGTTTCTTTAAACTATATTAATAAAATCACCTGAATCTGACATACTAGAAAACATGAGTCTATACTGTTTGTTTTGAAAGCAGGCAGATAGCTTCAAGGTTTAGTTCAAATTTGGCAACCACTGAAATACGTATAATCACAAAAAGGCAGAAAAGGAAGAAAATCAGACAGATTTCTGTGAAGACAGTGAATGTTTAAGGAGAGCTGTTCTTTGAACAAAGACCCCCTCCATGTGTCTACATGGTGCCCAGAGGCAGGCCAAGTGGCCTGTTTCACCTGAGGCTGACCTGCCTGAGTGATGGCCACTCCTCTGGCCATGGCTAGGGGGGAAATGAGCGCGGTGAGGCACCTTGGCAGAAAAGATAAGGTAAGAGACCAGGTGAGCTTTGAGGTTCTGAATTTACTTCCAGACATGGGACGTGATGAAGTTCCCTAAACCCTGGCAACACGGTCTACAAACTGATGCAAAGTATGAAGAGAAATTTGTCTTTCGTTTTATCAAAGACTCCAATTACATGAAAGTAGCAAACATTCACCCCTTTCTTTATTCCCAGACTCTCCCAAGTCAAGCCTCTGGAGTGCACCAAAGAAAGATATTTTAATATATTCATATTCTCCCCCCGCCAAAAAATACTTATTTCAGCACTTGCGATATGCTGGGCTCCATACTGAACATTGTAGAGGAGAGTGGACACACTGCTATCCTCAAAATGTTGGCATCTTATGAGGAGAGACACATATAGAAAATGAAAATAGGAGTGCCTAAAAGTAACATAAATAAAGCTCTGTGTGGTGTTAAAGGATGGGAAAGTGACATTGGCGGTAGGAACAGGAAAAGCTTTACAGAGGAGGTGAGATGGCTTTTGGGATGGGCTGTGTGGGTTGACAGGTTCCAATGCACTGGGGTCACAGAGCAAGTGGCACAAGGGAGAGCAGAGGCAGGGAATGGAGCCACCAATTGCTGAGGGAAAGGAGAAAAAGGGAACTTGCAAATGACATTTTGCTAGACAGCAAGGAAAGTAAAATTTTACGGATCAGAGACCTGAATGTTTGAAAATGGAGGGGAAGAAGCCTATGGAATTTATTTTCTTTTAGGAGGAAGAAATAACTTACAAAATAAACAAAGATACCAAATTTCAGTTCTAAACACCATTAATACAACTAGACATCCTCACACAATAAACCTTTCCCTTCTTATCTCAAGCCTTGTTTTCATAAACTCAGACATATTTACATGTGTGTGGGTTTCCCTCAAAAAATGACTAGTCAAAAATTCACTTTCATTCAAAATAGACTTATTGTGATTCTACTACCTGTTCAGAATGTGCTAGTTATCAGACAAAAGTAATCAAAACAAGTTCAGGAACACAGACTTAAACTGAACCCTGGGTGTTCGAATTGCAATTTTATTAAACGTTTAGCAGTGACACCTGACAGCGAAGGAATGTGTATTCACAGTTGCAAACTGAAACAGCGAGATGACTATATACCTAATTGAAATAGTTTCCTGGATCTTGTAACTGTGTTATCGTGTTATTTCAAAAAACAAAACAAAAA
The DNA here is from genome assembly GCA_963575035.1 of Avahi laniger. Taxonomy (NCBI): domain Eukaryota; kingdom Metazoa; phylum Chordata; class Mammalia; order Primates; family Indriidae; genus Avahi; species Avahi laniger. Next base: position 8,833 of record CAUYSK010025632.1, on the reverse strand, counting down.
CAAAAAAAAAAAACAGAAAAAAGCCCTGGGAGAAAATTTTCACTTTTAAAAAATACAGAAACTGTTAGAAAACAGATTGGCTCATTTCTAAGTGAAACCATTACAATTGAACTCATTTCAGAATTTGAACAGCACTATTTCTTGCAAGGTCACAAAACAAATGCTGGAGAATACTGGAGTTTTTCTCCTTCAAAGGAATCAATCGGTATTGACAAGTTTACAAGGCCCGAGTTAGTATTATTAATATCATTATATAGGTAGGGAAACACATAGCCCTTTTAAAGCCTTTTAAAAGAAACAGCCTTTGTTTACACATGATCCATTATTCAGAGATTTAGAAATCCCCACATGATGAAATGGATGTTGTAGTTTTCATCTAGAGGTTCAGAATATAACCACACTGAATTTCTATTATTTTGATCACATCTGTACAGTCAGTTACCTCATTCTATTATCTCTGCAAATCTTTTGTCTTTACAAACAAGTTACCAACAACAACAAAAAACCCACAGCCCTCAGGGCATGAAATTAAAGCCTCCTTATCGCTAGTAAATTATTACAGAACGACATACCCACGAGCTTCCTTCCTGAAAAGCTAATGAATTCTAACTTTAATATATTAGCGTTACTTAATATGCATGCTAACAATTTGCATGACATGTCTAATGTGCCAATAGTTCACAAAAAACACAAAAAGAATCAACTTGTCCAGATGGCTTTGCTCTGTTGGTATTTCTATTTGTATTAAGCATCCTCCAGGAGGTAAGGGCTCAAGCTGTATCAGAATTTGGGGTAAAACATGTAGAAAGGACAAGACAATTCACATGCACACAGAGAGAAGGAGACCAGAGCAACCTTAAACAGGAGATGCTTTGACATTATGTTACCAAAATCTGTGCAATAAGGAGGCACTTTATAATGTGTGTTTCCTGTACATAGTCTATTTAAACTGCCTAAAACATTCTTTTTTCCTAATAGTTTTTAAAGGATAAGAACACAGGGTTGTTTCAGCTCATTTAAATTTGTTTCTGATAGCTAACCCAGATTCTATGACTGTCATTTATTTTTATGTGTATGCTGTGTGTTGTTCAATTGATAGAATATATTTATTGATCAGAAGCAACCACGTAGACGGGTAGGCACAGGTGAAAGTTATATTAAATAGCTAGAGGGAATAAACCCTGGATTCAGCTGGGGTTTGCTTAAAAAAGAAACTTGGATCAATATATTGGACTGCTCCCTCTTGAACGGCTTCTGCAGCCTCTCAAAAGGCAGTGTAACTCTGGAAATCTGCTTCTGGGAATTTATCCTCCACAAATACTAAAAATACAGACAAAGATTTATGCTCCAAGATGTTCATTACATCATTACTTATAAGAGCAACAAATTGGAACCAACATATAAGTTAATGCTTCGTCCATACACTGGAATATTCTGCAGCCATTAATAATGTTTAAAAACAATAGTCATTAACTATTGATATCATGTGTTTATAATATGAAATAAAATGAAGATCAGTTTACAAAATTATACATATGTATATACACATATATAATGATCAATAATGATGAAAATATGCACATAAAATGGAAACTATGTGTTTACCAAAATAAACACAAACAGAACATGAGAATCCCAAATAATATTTTTTTTTGAAGCAGTGCAATGTAGTTAATAGAATATGAATTTAAACAACAGAAAATCCTGGATTGAATCTATTTAATCTCTTACTGTTACTAGAAATGTGATCTTGGCAAACCAGTTAATCTACTCGAACTTCTCTACATAAAAGAATCCAGCTTAATGGACATTATTTGCTCCAGTTCCCCTAACCCTTCGCCTAAGGCTTTACTCAGGCTACTCTCCCCACAGCAACAGTCCAAAGAGTAATCCCTATGGAGAGACTTCTAGAACAAGATGGAAATCCCCAGAATTCCACAGGATCTATATTAAAACCGCTGAAGAAAAATGCTAAAATTACCTAATCAGAGAGTATTGATTCTAAAATCTGATTGGGGGGCATTATGCCCCCAGTTGGTGGAAATCTGCCTTCCACCAATTAAAAGAGATAATACTGAATCCTCTCAAGGGTTACTCTTATGGTCAGACTCGTAAGCCATTCTCAAGAGCGTCAATTGGCACAACCTTTCTGAAAAGCAATTTGGTAAAGTGTATCAGGAGAATGTTCACACTGTATTGGTCATTCCAATGCTAGAAATCTATCCTCAGGAAATTACTAGACTTGGGAACAAAAATAAACATCTAAGGCTCTACTTGAGTATATTCCGTAGGTTGGGACAAAAGTTAATGCTCTCTTGTAGGGAAATAGGTAAAAATTATTCAAAATCATAGTTCTTAACTTTTTTATGAGTAAAAGATATAAAATGCTAATGAAGAAAATAGCATACTAAATATTATATTCAGTATGATCACAATCACCTTGTGTGTGTGTATATATATACATACACACAAATATACACATACATATGCCCTAGAAAACAAGATGGGGAAATAAGACCAAATGTTAATAGTTGATTATGGGAGAATATAATTTTCTTTTTTATACTTTTCTATATTTTCCAAATTTCCTACAATGCCATATATTACTTTCATAAAGAGAGTCTTAAAACTCATCTGTCATCTGAAATAGTAAAAAACTAAGGTTAATACAGACCATGACGGGGTTAGGATAACCCAGATGAGTGGACTCATCCAACATTCTCTTTTGTCACTTCTTTGTAATGCTCTTCTCTTACTCTCTTTTTCCTTGCTCTGTTTTCTGTGTTTTTCATCTAATTCAGTGTACCCAGGATGGTGTCACTCTTGAAATAATGTAGATATTTTTTATGGAGTGTTTCAGAAAGGAGAGCTGTATGATATTACACCTGTAGACATAATACGTGTCCTGTTAAGAGTAGGAAGCGCTGGGCTTTGGAGTCCAACAGACCTGGGTTGGAACCTTGGCTCAGTTTCATCTTGCTTAAAAAAGAGCTAACAATTCCCATTTTGCAGATTTATAATAACAAATGCAACTAAGGTAATGCTTATCAAAATACTTATCGAAATGCCTGATTTTCAATACTTCTTTTTCTTTTCACTTTGCAGATTTAAGTAGCAAAAAAATTAGACTGTACACAAAATAAAAATGTTCTAAAAAGTATTTATAGCAAATTATGATACAAGATAGTACATGCACATTTGTATTCAATGGGCTCCTAAAGCAGAACCTGTGACCAAATAATGGCTACTGCAAATGAAAATGCTAATCTTGCGCTGAACTCCACGTTCTCTGTCAGGGGAGAAGAATATTATTCTCTACCAGAAAGATCACACATTTTGGCTACGACACCAACAGTTCTGGAGAGTATAGCTAAAAGCTTAGATGTATAAAAATTGCCAAGGATTTTTTGAATGCTCCAATGTGTACGTGGCTTTGTTTACTGTTGTGACTGAAGTGTAAACAAAATTATTACATCGTTAGACAAATGTCTTAAAAAAATAAAGAAATCATTATATTTAATATAAAAGGAGGATTTAATGATACCTTTCATTCTCATTGAATAAGGCACCAAAGAGTTGTTCCCCAAGAACCTTGTCCTCTTCCCTGGGTAACCACTATTGGCAGTTCCTATCCTTCTACATACAGTCAAATGTGTACATGCGTCCCCCCCGCCCCCGGGAGCATTCTATACACGTTTCTTAGCACTCTCCTTTGCTGACTTAACATACTTAACATAGCTCAAAGATTATTCCATGAAATCACACAGACCTGTCTCTTTATATTTTCAAAGGGTTCCTAATGTAGAACACTCCCATTGTGGGTGCTTAGATTATTACCAATTTTTTATTATAGTTAATGTTGCAATGAATACTTTATGTACAGTTTTGTTCATATGTCCAACTATATGCATGACTTACATTCAAAATTTATATATTTTATATATGTATAAAATTTAAATATACACATTTAATATTTATATGTTGTAAAAGTTATTATATACATTTAAATTATATACATAAAAAACTAAATTGTCCTCTGAAGAGGTTGAACTGATTTACAGTCCTCTAATAGTACAGGAGAGTGCCTGTTCCCCACACGATTACCAATATTGCGTTAAGATACTTTCTGATCTTTGCTAATCTAATAGATAAAAGTATCATTCCAGTTTTAATTTGTATGAGATGTCTTTCAAATATTTTCCTTTTTTCCCTGTTTCTATCCTTTTCTTCTCTTTTTATTGGATTGTTGGTTTTCCTTACTGACTTTTAAAAACTATTTATGTATCAGATAATTTAGCTTTGTCACGTGTGTTGCCAATTTTTTTCCCATTTTATCTTTTGTTTTTGACTTTGTTTACTGTGGTTTTTTTCCACACATAAATTTTGGAGACTTTAGCATAGTTTTTCCTTTCACAGACACTGTTTTTTTTTTTATTATTTAGAAAGGCCTCCTTCACTCCAATATTATTAAGAAACTTGCCCTCCATTTTCTTGTGGTATTTTATGGCAATAACATTTTTATGTTATATTTTTTGTTCCAGCTGAAATTTATTGTGATGTAAGGAATTTTATTTTTCCAGACTGCTAATCTGTTATCCCAACACACTTTATTGACTAATCCCTTTCCCTACTCTAATATGAAATGCCACCATTATCACAGACTAAAATGTATTTCCGTCTCTTTCACAGTCCCGCAATTCAAAATTAAATATATATCAAAAATGAAAATATAATGTGGATAGCAGCAGTGTTGATGGAGGGATTAAAATCAGTGTGGAACCAGAGAAAAGGAAAATAAATGCCCTGGCACTAAGTGACATCAGACGTTAACTTCAGAGTAGGTAGGAATGATGAGGGAGTTCTTTGGAATTGTTCTGTATCCTGTCTGTGGCGCTGGGTTATAAGAATCTATTATGTTATAAAACTCATAGAACTATATACCAAAGAGTGAATTTTATTCAATGTAAAATTTAAAAATTTTAAAAAAAGGATAATAGAATAGTCTGAGCATCAGAAATGAAAAAATGTTTTGTGAAAGGAAGCCACTAACTCATTTTTTTTCATTCTTATAATCTATAAGAATGAATAGTGGACTATAAGGAAATGCAGTCTCCCAAATCTTCTGGTCTCTTCCTTTCCCTGCTGTTAAGACATACTCTGAGGAAAAGAAACAAATTCATACTAAAGTGTAACAGACTACCAACATCTTCCTCTCTGTTTCTCCCATCTGGTTTTCACTGCAAAAAAATGGAAGCTTTGGGCTAAACCAAAGATACTCATGCTATGGCCAAGCCTATGAACTCCAGGTTCAAGGTGGCTGGCTGGGTATGATTTATGACTGTGCTACACCTGACTGAATGACCTTGAATAAGTGACCTTCTCTCCCCAGGTCTTGCCTTTCTCAATTAGGGTAACATAAAATTTACTTCATAGGATTATTGTGAGGATGAAATGCGATAATACATAAAAAAATTTTTAAATGTGCCTGTACTTTGTTATTGTTGTTAATTTCAGACAGAGGCAGGCAGTTGTGGCTTCCCCAGAATCAGAAATCTGGTCACATTGTTTTGTGATTTGTTCCCTTATAGTATGAGGTGTAGAAAGGGCACAGGAAGGCCTGTGTGTGAGTCCTTAGCAACTTACTCTGGGAGTATAATCTTAGGGAAAGTAACCTCCACTTTCTAATCTCAGTTTCCTTGTCTATAAAATCCTGACCTCACAGGAGTCTTGGGAAGATGGAATGAGATCATGTATACGTATAAAGAGTTTTGCTAACCAAAAAGCATTCAACATAAGTTAATTATTACACTAGAGATTTTTCATCCCAGTCATATATTATTGTTATGTTCTTGGTTAACAAGTTCATATTCATTCATATAATGAATATATACAAGATTCATGGAAGATATAAAAATAAATAATGAAAGTAAATTGTGATTGCATGCTTTCATTTTAATAGAATTCTAGTTTTAAAAAATCAAAAGTCATAGTAAAGAAGGCATGGAAAAAAATGTTTATGAGTCTTTTATGCATGTTTAAATTGAGTTTTTGTGTTCCTAATTAATTAAAAAGGAAAATATGCATGTTTTATCTTCTATCATAATTCAAAAGTGTTTTTTTTTGTTTCAATTATATTTCTAGGCTATGATGCCAATCTTCATTTTTTTTTCTGTAAAGGCCATTTTTATAGTATGAGCTAGGTACCAAACCACTACATAAAAATTGGATCTCATAGCACAATTAACAAAAAAAATAGTGTATTTTTAATTACCATAGTATGAATAGATCCAAACATGATGAAAGATTTCTCCTGTGCTTGAGCTGCCATCCTCAGGACTTCTAGGTCTGTTCATTCGCTGTATTACATGTTTGAAAAGGAGTCCCTTCCCAATTAATGAGATGATGCCCATGGAAAAACCCAGTATCCTCCAAAGAGCTGCAATAGGCAGGATGTCGTTATGATTGGTCTCATGGTAGGATGTCTACTAGGCATCTCAAACATAATCTGGTCAAACCAAACTTCTGACCTCCGCCGCTCACCCAGAACTGCTCCTCCTGTGGGCTTCCCATCTCAGCTGATGGCAACTCCAACTTCTAGCTGCTCAGGTCAAAGTCTCAGGAGTCTTCATGGATTCCTCTCATTTTTTTCTCAACCCACATCTAACGTGTCAGCTCTACCTTTCAAATACACCTGGAACCCACCTACTTCTCACCACCCCCGTCCTCACGTTGGTGCAGGTGACTAATGATTCTCTCGTCTGGATGACTGCAATAGTGACCCTCACCCCCGGCCCCAGCCCTGATCAACCCCACCTGTTTTATTGTTCACTAACTTACTAATTCACCTATATTCTGATTATTGTTGGTCCCCTCCCACCAGCATGCAGAGGGCAGGGGATTTTGTCTGTTTTGTTCACTTTTCTATCCCTTGAGCCCAGAATAGCAGCTGGCATGCAGAAGACATCCATTTTATTTATCGATAGAAACACCTTCTTAACTGGTCTCTCTGCTTTAATTCTTTAATGCTTTAATTCTTGCCCCTGGCAATGTATTTCCAACAAAGCCTTTAGAGTGTTTCTGTTAAAATCTAGGTGGTATCACTCCTCTGCTCCCCATCTCATTCGGAGTAAACACCAAAGTCCTTACAATGGCCTGTTGGAACCTATATGATTTGCCCCCCACCCAGCCCCCAAACACATCCTCATTTCTCCTCTGACCTCACCTCCTCTCTCACTGTTGTCACCATACTGGCCTGCCTTTCTACTGGCTGTCCCTTCTGCTTGGAAAGCTCTCCCCCTGCAGCATCCTGGCTCACCCTGTCACCTCTGTCAGGGCTCTGCTCAAACACCCCCTTCTCAGCCCGAACCTGACCATCCTGCTTGGAGTCTATCCTAACCGCTCTTTACCTCTTCTCCCTGGGTAGCAGTCACACGTCACCATCTCGCATCCCACCTACCTTCCCTACTTACTATTTTGTTCATTGTCTTTCTTCCCTCTCTGGAATAAAAGCTCCACAAGGCCAGGCATTTTTATCTCTGTTATTCCCTGTTGAATCCCAGGACCTACAGGAGTGCTTGCACACAGATGATGCTCAATAAATACTGAATGGATGAAAGAAGCAGTGTTCTCTCATTGGGTATGGAAACCCACAACGGTAGCTAATCCATGGGAATGGAGCACATGGGCTGCGAACTGCTCTTACAGGTTGTGTCTTCCATCTGTCACGGTACCTAAAGAGATCTGGCTCAGTTTATCGATCCTTCTCCAAACAAATCAACAGTATAAAAGTTCTCCTTGAGAGAGTGCAGAACTGCTACCCCTACCCCCACTTCCCTGTTTTTTAGGGCTTTAGTAAGGACTTTTCCCATTAAAATGTATTTATTTCATAGGCAAATTTTTTTTCCAGATCTGCCTTCCCTCTGTTTTTCTGGCCACAGCTGCAAAGTTTAGTATTAGTGCCAGAGGCAACTGATTAGTTAAAAAATACATACTCTGCTCTAGGCAGCCATCCATTTGTATTTCATTACAAAAGGATATTAAAAATGATGCCTTGGACTTTTAACTGTCTACAGCACAGCATATCTGTCACCCCTGTTTGTCTTGACAATCTGCCTATGAGAGTGGGTAGAGCAGTTAGTGTTATTCCCATTAACAGATAAGGGAGGCAAGGCCCAGAAAAGTTGGTAACATAGAAGACTCTTGGCATGATCGATCGCCTATATTTATTTTTTAAAATCTTATTTATTGCAAATCATCTCACACCCTAAATAGAAAAGGCTGTCCTAGGTAATACAATTAGCATTTTTTTTAAAAGCTTCAGTGTTGGACATGCTGTTGGGATGCCGAGCATCTGTACTTAATACCCTGTTATGACGTTTCTTGCTGAAGTTGAGCTCTAATAAACTGACAAAGATAAATAGGATCCACCCATGCTATGGTTTTAATTTCTAAGAAAGCACATGATTTAAGAAACTGCAGTTTTCCCCTAAATTTTTATCCACTGGTAATCCAATTTTAGACCCTCCAGCTGGTTTCTGAAGAAAAGTTTTACCTTTTCTTAAAATACCAGAAGGTTATTCTTACTCAATAGCTTAGATGTCAACCCCTCTAAAAAATCTTTACCTGAAGCCCCTCATGTCTCCTAGTAGCACCTATGCACAGGTTTCCTGGTGTTATCCTGTATAAACTGCCTGTTGATCAGTTGTATCCCTCAGTTAATCTCTATTTCTTTTTTTTTTTTTTGTTGAGACAGATTCTCACTGTGTTGCCCGGGCTAGAGTGCCGTGGCGTCAGCCTAGCTCACAGCAACCTCAAACTCCTGGGCTCAAGTGAT